>SMLS01047608.1:0-16903 GCA_004785975.1 Popillia japonica | reverse complement strand
ATAGATCTAAAACGCATTCTTCTCTTTTATGCATACATATAGTGCGTGTATTAATATTGGAATATCAGATAAAGAAACTTGTTTCATAATTGACTATTCATAGGTTGTGGAGTGGTTTAGGTGATTATTTAATTTAAGGACACCTGTGTATATGGACATACATGCATATCGATGTTTCACAAACTTACTTCCCATTAGACTAGATTTTTTTAATGTAATTAAGTAGTTTAGTGGTTGGTACGACTGCAAGGCTTTTGAAAATTCCAAACTAATATTATATGACAGCTGTCAAACATAAATTCAAATTATAGATGTTTATATTGTAGTGCTTTAGTATCATTTATAAATTAGACTGTAATAAATGTCTATATTGATCAAACTAAAGAATATTTTAAAAAAATCAGTTATACCCACTAATACTACGTCCTCAAAAACATTTCTCATTAAAGTAGGTTGCTTTAAATTATTAAAAACGTCAAATTCTGACAGCTGTCAAGCATCAATTCAAATTATAAACGTTCATATTTTTAAGATTATTTTATTATTATAACGTTAGACAAGTTAGAGTGAGCAAAATATGACAATTTGCTCTGCAGGTAACCCCCTAAATCAATTCCATAAATATTCGCTTGCTACGTCCACAAAAAAAAATGGTGCTTTGATAGCAGTTTCAAGGATACGAATTATCGGATCTATGTATATTGTTTAACAGAAGCGCACCTAACTGTCGAAAAATATCGAAATTCTTGCAAGATCTCCATCAGATTTGAAAAATTTTAGATTATTTTGTTCTTCTGTTTTTGGAGGATAGCATTTTCAAGACCAGATTACACATAATTGAAGAACTTCGTCATTCTATTGTCAATTCTTGTACTGCTTTAATGCAAGAAATCGTTTTGAAAACATGAAAGTGTAGAGTTCAATTTTGTCTGCAAAATAATGGTAAAGATTTCCAACATTTGCTTTAGTGTTAGTTTCTTTTAATTTTAACAGTTGCAATAAATCTTTTTCAAAAATTAAATGACTACTACACACATATTTTTAAGGACATTACATGCACTATCTCTAACCATTAAAAATAGCATGGCTATCTTTAATGAGGAAAAATTTGGTAGAAGTTGTAGATTTGCTTCTCACATAACCTAATCGCTGAATCTACTTTGTCTAATGACTTTAAAGATAGACGAAGTAATTTCGTGTATATTATAGTTTTGAAGCATTAAATCTTTTTTCGATAAGAATGAAGTGACACACAAAATGTGTTCTTCAATTTCTGGAAATATTAAGCCTTCCAATCCGAGCTTTCCAAAGAAGAACGAATAAAAATTTGCAGGTTACTTACCTTCTGAACCAATTTAGTGGTTGAATACAACTCTTTGACAGACAAACCATTGACACAACAAAGTTGAGTGTCTATTGTGTATAGTTGGTAAAAAGTGACCTTGTTATAAAATATAGTTCCCTTTTAAACGTATCTATTTCCTATTGAATTAAACAAACAAAATAATATCAAATTATCATGTTCACATAGCTTATCACGCACTAAATTCAAATATTAACTTCCGCTGTCAATATTCAACATGTATGCATGTAAATTCAATAAAATTCGACGTAATCTTCAATAAACAAGGAATTACGATTACATTACAAATTCTATATGTGTTCAGCTATGAAATAAACTTTTTTCCGAAAGTGTCAAATAAAAGAAGAATTATCACCTACACCCAATTCATTTTAATTTTTTTTCTTTTCCCTGGCGATATACGCGATAAACGAACTACCAGTAATTGAATGATCATTTAAATGCTATAGCAGAGATAATACGCACACTATAATACCAAACGAATTACAAATATGCACAGCGTGTAGTGTCGTGTATTTTTTTTTATGTACGATTGTAATAGATGTGACAGCTGTGCGGTTGTGTTCCTTCCGATTTGCCGGGGAAGACCACCCGTGCATTTCCGCATTAAGCCTTAAAATTTAACGCGAAGATTTCACAAAATAATGTCAGGTACTTATTGATCTACTTCCTAGACGGTCGATGCAACATTCTTCCGATGAAGATAGTCTAGGGACTCATCTGATGGTCGCATATCAATCGTGTTACACTTAGCTTAACGACGAGGCAGGTTTCCTTATAGGTAGAATCGCAATAGCGGAAAAATCACGGTTCTCCTAGTTGGCGTTGGAGGAACTGCAGCATCTCGATGTATACAGGACGATTTAAATGAATTTATATTTGTGGCTGACTAACCCATTTTCTCTGCATATCTACAATCTGGTCACGAAATAACGCAATTGAAAAAACAAATTTAACTTTGGTTTGTTGTTCCACCCAGCTACGGATAATATGCATAGTAGTCTGGCGGTTTCTGCTTGAAGCGTAGGCGTCTACACGAATATCGAGTAACCGGTGTCAGGTTTCAACTACTTGTTTTGTTATGACGTTGACATTAGATGCGGCAGAGCTCGAGCCCGCGAGAAAAAAGTTCAACGACTCTGGTTCACATTCAACCACAGTATATTAGGTATGTATAATGCGCATATATGTATATGTATACAGTACACCATTTATAATCGCTATCCGTACAAAAACACGTATGTATATAACAGTTTAACGGAACAGCGAGCGTGCACCAAAACGATACAACACAATGGTTGAAAGTTTGTCAATGGAATGATGAGAAAATGAATTTTTTTTCTACATTGTTTTTTTTATATAGATAAAACGGCTCGATCCATTTCAGAAGCTCATATTCATAGAAAAGGTGATGTATCTGTTTGGGGGGATTTCAAAGAAATCAGCAAAAGCGAAACTGATTTATGATCACCTAAAAATGCAAGAACTCCATGAAACACCACCTCTAAAGAGCGAAATGTTTGCTGCTAGTAAGGGATGGTTTGATCGATTTCGAAAGCGAGATTTACATTGCATCCAGTGTACTGGCGGGCCACGAAGCTGCCAAACGGTTTCCACAAGAGTTACAAACAATAATTGAGGATGGTGGATACAACACTAAGCAAGGTTTTAATGCTGATGTGACCGGGTTATACTGGAAGCGCATGCCAAAACGCACATACATTTCCAAAAAAGAAAAAAGGCACCTGGATTTAAAGTAGCGAAAGATAACACATTACTGTTGCAGGAGACTTTAAATGCAAGCCACTGCAAACCTCCTGCTCTTAAGGACGTAGATATGCAAACGGAAATTACCATTATATTGGCAATTTAACAAAAAGACCTGGATGACAGTTCAATTTTTAATGATTTGTTTGTTAAATGCGTTTCCATGGATGTTGAAACATATTGCAAATCATAAATTTAAAAAAAGTGGGTTTACCCATAAGATTTTCCTTGTGATCTCTCATAAGCAAAAATCATGAGAATCACTTAAGAAATACTTAAGAGATGACAAATTACACAATATCTAAAATATTGTGTTCACATGCTTATGAGTCGTTATGAGTTTTGTAAAGGTTATTAGGTACATACGTTAAGATCAGAAAAAAGTGAAGTTAAAATTGTTGACAGTATTCTAACCTAGAAGTTGACACGAGAATTGAGATTTTTGTAGAACAGATCGTTGTATGTACTTGTGTCGCAAACAGTTTGTTCCAAATGGATGAAAATGGTCTACGCAGAAATTCAAAATTATTACAGGAGCATGAAATTTTTTCTTACCAATTATTACTCTATAATATAGTACTGATTGTTTCTCTTGTACAAAAAACAACACTTTTCGTCCAAAAAGACAAACAGGAAGAAACTTTGGACTGGAAAATGGTTGGAGAGGCGAAACTATGAAGATAAAAGAAGTTTCAAAAACTTTACGAGAATGTCGACAAGTACGTTTGAGGATTTGTTGGCTAAGGTGGGCCCAAAAATATGTTGACAGGATACAAAATTCAGGGAAAGAATTTTAGCAAACATTCGATTATTGCTAACACTAAGATATCTTGCTACAGGAGAAACTTTTCAAAGACTGCAATATAGTTTCAGAATGTCAGTACCATCTATATCACACATTATACTAGAAACAGTAAAAGCTATTTACGAGACTTTACAAGTTGAATATCTTTCTACGTCTAAAGAAGAACACCAATGGAAAAAAAGCATCAAATTTTTACAAGTAATGGAATTTCCCAAATTGCTTAAATGCTCTCTTTTGTCGGAAACCACATTGCATTTCGTGCCAAGAAAAAAGATGGATCATTCTACTACAACTATAAAGGTTTTAATAGTATACATAGTTCTAATGGCCCTGATGCTGATTATAATTTTCTTTATATTGATGTGGGATATAATGGCCGAATAAGTGATGGGGGAGTATAATATAACAACAGTACTTTATGTACTGCAATGGAAAACAATACCTTAAACTTTCCACCTGATGGTTATTTATCTGGCAGTCAAATTAAAACACCCTATGTTATTCTGGCCGATGATGCTTTCAGACTTACTAAAAGGTTAATGAAACCAACAAAACAAGAAAAAATCTGGAATTTTAACTAACAGGTTTCAAGTGTTACAAAAAGATATAAATTTAGAAGTCAGTAAAGTTCAAGATGTCGCACTAGCTTATTGTGTTTTGCACAATTACATTGAACAGGAAGATGACAAAACTTATCTGAAAGGAATTGAGTTCGAAGATACAGAAACAATTACCCTTAATGTGTTTTGCTGTAACTATTACTAATAATAATAACACAGCTGATACGGCGCTACAAGCTAATCTCAAACAACTGACAGATCACAAACAACAACAAAATACTCTCACCAACTCATAAAGAAATAGGTACTTTCCTATTCCTTATGATCGGCTATGTTCGCTTTGGAATTTTGCTAAGTCTTGCTTATGACACCCTCTCTCAAGAAATATCATAATATGTAAACAAAAACATATGACGTTAAGATTTTTCATTATACTAATCTTAAGTCAATCCTAAGGAAAATCTTATAATGTAAACGCACATAGTGGACAATGCTTTCAGTCATTCGGTAAATTTAGAAAAGCTGAATGAAAATATAAGTGTAGTTTCCTTGCTGCCAAACACAACTTCCATAATTCAACCAATGGGTCAAGAAGTTATTACCACTTTTAAGAAGCTGTACTTAAAATACACACTTAGTGCCATGTTAATAGCTACAGAGACAACAGAAAGGCTTGCACCAACCATGAACGCCGCTTGGAAAAACATTTGTCCTCAATGCGTTCGGCAATGTTTCGCTAATATCGCTCTGCCTGAAGTAAACACAAGTCAGCTCATTAATATAGGAAGACAAATAGGAGGAGAAGGTTTCGTAGATCTTAATGATAGCGATATTCTGGAGGTTCTTCACGCAGACGATGCTGAATTGACAATTGAAGATTTGACTATTCAATTCTAGACACTGCTCAAAATTTGGTCAATGAGATAGATTCAAATTCTCAAAGAATCTATTTTATTAAAAAAATCGAGGTAAACCAAGACAGCCTTGCATTTTGAACTATTTTGCGTCTCCAAAATTACCCGGCATTAGAGAATGTCAAGACAGCACAGCAGGTTCATGTATAAGTTAGTAATTCACGTTCTTTTGCAGACATGAATTAGCTATAATTACACGGTTTGCTCTCACTTGGAACATATCCGTATACTTTACGTTATTTTTGTACCCCGATAATTCCGAATTCAATATTCGCGGAGTTTTCGTGGAACCTATCCTCCGCCAATAACGAGAGACTACTGTACTGCCACATCCGACCTTATTCTCTAAATCTGTCCCCTTCTGATATTATTATTTGTTCCTCGTGCTTACTCAATTTTGTACCGTTAAACGTTTATTCCATAGACAGAGCAAAATTGTGCGGTGGAATGAAGAAAGTTTTAATAATATATCAAGAAAAATTAAGATACAATAGTACAAAACAACTAACAATAAATAATACGAGACAGAAATTTTCATTTCAAATGAGATGGTCAAAAATATCCTGGATCAGTTTTTTTTCCAAATACAAAGAAGACAAATTTTATGAGCGTGGAATCATGCTACTGCCAAAAAGATACAAAAGGTTTAGGACCAGAATGGACAATATATAATTTAATAAAATATTTATTTACTATATGAAATTGTATTTATTTTTTTTTTCGTTATTTTCTGCAAAAATTGAATAAATAATGATTTTGGTCAAGGGACAGGAAGGTAACAACAAAGGCGACATAACGGCCGACCAAGAACTTGAAAGATGTATATTTTAATCAAATCGGTATCCTCTCCTAAAGCTAAAAAGAAAGACTCCCCGTTGTGCGTTAATCGTAGACCGTGTCGTAACACTGTCTTCAAGAGACTACCGCCTTTGTGCATCTAACATCGTATTTTATTTTAATATACAATAATTTCCGCTTGCAGTACCTACGCTATTAATTAATAATTTAACAATCTGCCGTACCTAATCACACCAATCTTTAAAACGTTTAGAAACATAAAAGTTTATGACTGTTTCTAATTAGGAATTTATTGCTTCTTGCAACGAAAATCGTTACCTTTATCCTCCAGCTTTCTCAAACCATTATTACCTCGGTCGTAGACGTTTCGACCATTATTTGGTACCTATCTATCTAAAAAAAAATATATCAAAATTGACATTGTCAATCTTTGACAGTCCATCCATATCGCCAATTCACGCAAGGTGATCCGGGAGGTAGCGCTGAAAAACAAAATCGTCGTTGTTATTGGAGAAATATTTATTTCCCAGTTCGAAATGGAGTTTTGACGTAGGTACACATATGCTGTCATACCTCATTCGCCGTTAGTTTTGTTCTTGTTTTCGACCGTTTTCGAAAAAAATTAATGTGTAAAATTACGTGTGCGTATTATGGGACATCACAGCCGTAGCCGCAGTCGCAGTAGCCACGGCGGCTGCGCTGGCAAGAAATGGATAAATTATTGCAAGACGAAATGTAGTAAAGGTAAAAAGAAAGGAAAAAAACATCGGAGGAAAAAGTCGAAAAGTAGAAGGGGTAAGATCACCAGGAATCCCTTCTTCAATTACTTGCTGGTCTTCCGGGCCAAACATAAGGGTTGGAGCGCTTGCAAAGTCGCAGTGGAAGGTGCGCGAAAGTGGTGCTGCCTATCCGATAAAGAGAAGCATAAATTCCGAACGCAGGCTTGCAGCGCTCCTAAATTTAAAAGACGTAAAGGACGAAGTCGAAGTAGACATCACCGTAGTAGAGGCCGTCATAGACGTAGACACGGAAGACATAAACGACGAGGTAGAAGCAGGAGTAGGAGACGAAGAGGTAGAAGCAGGAGTAGAAGACGAAGAGGACGAGGAAGTAGACGGAAGGGACATAGGAGTCGAAGTAGGGGTGGTCGAAGGAAATGCGGGTGCCCTACAGGGAAGGGTGGAGGAAGTAGGAAGAGGAAGAGGTCTAGGCGAAGTCGTATTTGTGCTGTCTAACGCATTGTGTATGTGTATCTAAATTTATCGATGAGTAATTTTAGAATAAATTTGGGACATAATTTGCGCATTTTTATTGTGAGTAGATTTAGTGCTAAAGAAATAAATCACGCACATCTCCACATAATATGTATGTAATTGTATGCTAATCTTAAGCGGCCCACCAACGAGACACAATGTTGTATGTATGTTAGTACAGACGTATACGAAACAATCGACCCCTGGAGAAGACCTTGAACCGTTCTCGAAGCGAAGATATCCCAAAGACCATTTTAAGAGTGATGACATACATATGAATGATACTGTTGCTCGCGGAGAATTTCATTCAAGAGTAACCAATGTTCTGAATGAAAACTGGAAAACTATACAAGCTATTATAACTAATGCAACAATCTTAGATATTACTAAATATGTACATACATATATAGTAGTACTATACGCTTGTCGACTACTTCATGTACATACATAACTTTCTCACATCTGCGGTGTGTAACTGCGGAATAATAATGCTGTCAACGGCTTTCACGTTTCTGTTATGTTACGAGGAAGATCCCCGACAGCATTATTTGCAAATATCTTGACGCCTTCAATGGAGAATACGTCGATAGATATGGAATGCGAGTCGTTATTTAGAAAACTGAACCGCACACACGCATACTTGGGCACAAAAAAAAGAAAAAACTAGGATTGTGATACGTGAACGTCATATCTCGATCCTCCTCGGAGCATTCCTGAATTATTCAGGAGATATCGGACTCTACTAGGTTGATACGATTAATTACTCTCCCGAACAAAATTTGGACGAGCTAGATTATATTTGACTCTAGACAATCAATACATATTTTGACGGGTAGCAGATCATGCATGGTAAGTTATTTTTAATCTGCGCCTCTTGATCGTCTGCCACAACATACGGTCAATAGACTCTCGTCTTTGTTGTTGTATATTGAAGGCGTGCAAAATTAAATTAATTTGTAATAATTGGCGTTTATTAATAGCGGGCGCATATTGATACGTGCATATGCATAATGCATGATGTATGTATATAATACAGTTTAAATATAATATGGGCAGGAAACTCTTGTTTGTAGATTTTGTAGAGTTAGAGCGTGTTATTTTCGCAAATATTTAGAGTTCAAGGTGTGCTTTAGTTTAGTATTTGGTGGATAGAAACGATGACTAATATTATACAGCGCTTTTAAAAAGATTTCTAATTAGAGTAGACTGTAAACTGTATGTAGATGTAAATGATTTAGGTCGGTATTTTAGCCTCCTCCATATGATACACGAGCATAAAATGAGGGTCACCGCTCCTCAAGCCATAACTGAACCTCCATCAAGTGGAAGTCGCTTGGCAATACGCTCTTGAGCATAACTCTTGCGTTGTCGTCGCCACACTCTAACACGTCCATCTGAGCCCATAAAACAAAATCGCGATTCATCGAAAAACAATACCCGAGTCCAATCCTCTATTGTCTAAGCTAAGTATTCTCCTGCAAAATTTAACCTAGCAATTTGATGTTCACTGGAAAGCGGCGATCCAGTAGCACTTGTTCGAGAAGACAGTCTAGTAGAATGAAGTCCCCTCCTAACTATCCACTCACTTATGTTTGCATTTCTCATTTCTCGTAGATGATTTCGAAGGGAAACTGATATGTGTTCGGTTCCTTAAAGCACTAAAAACGAGAAAACGATCATCTCTAGCTGTTGTAGTCCTGCCTCATACTGAACCAGGTCTTCGAATGAGCATACCAGTTTCTTCATACCACTGAAATACTTGTTGCACACTCGAGAGACTTACATCAACGTTTCTCGCAGTTTAGTGCTGATAGCGACGACCTTCTATAGCTGCCACAATTTTTATTTAATTACCGCAAGAACAGGATTTATTTTCATTGTAATAATACACTGACAACTATACAAACAATATGCAATTGATAGATAAAATCAAAGAAACCATTAATATGCTGATAATGGTTTTTAGGAAATCAGTTGAGGGTGACTGTTTTTATCAAACTTTTCTTAAATTACAAAAAATTAAAAAAAAACGCCACAAAAAGGTTTTCTTGTCCACGTAAACACGACAAAACAATCGCATAAAATTAGTAAACTATGTTACAACCGAAAAAGTTCCGAAAACAAAACGAATTTCTGAAATAACTGTAAAATACGGACTGACCTTAATTTTATGCTCGGCAGTGTATTTAATTGAAACTTTTATATCTTATTGTTACATTGTGTAACATTTGTGGTAACTTGTTAATCTTTACACTTTTTTGTGTGGTTTCAAAAGAACAAGTACCCACCAATCTTCTTCGACATATTCTAACCTAAAAACCATCTTTTTTTGGGATGTAATGGTTCTTCAAGAAAAACAAATGAGTTTCCGATGCCCACAACTTCATATTCTGTGAATTCACGTACCCAGAAAGATAAAACCAAGCTTCATCTGTGAATGTGAATTCCATGTACTCAATAAGCATTACTCTTTGCAACCATCAATTTCAATGGTAAAAAAGTGGTTTACTGAATTTTGTTGTCGCCGTACAAGCACGGAAGATGCCGGACGTTCTGGACGCCCAGTTGAGGTCTCTATACCCGAAACAATTAAACAAATTCACGATATGGTGTTGGCCGATCGGAGATTGAAAGTGCGAGAGATTGTGGAAGCTATACGCACATCACATGGCTAAGTGGTTTCAATTTTGAATAATCACTTGCGGATAAGAGAGTTTTCCGCAAGATCGGTGCCACGTTTGCTCACAATCGACCACAAACGTAATCGTGCGACAACTTTGCGGGAATGTTTGGCGTTCTACGAGTTTTTGCGTCGTTTCGTAACCGTGGACGAAACGTGGATCCACCACAATACATCAGAGACAAAATAGCAGTTAAAACAGTGAGTGTCTCGGGGTGAATCGGCACCAAAGAAGGCCAAGGTGGGCATGTTAGCCAATAAAGTCATGGCGACTGTTTTTTTGGGATGTACGCAGTATAATCCACATTGACTACTTTCAAAAGGGTAAAACATTTAATGGCGAATATTATGCCAACTTATTGGGTCGATTTAATGAGGATTTGAGAAAAAAAACGACCGCATTTAGTGAAGAAAAATGTTCATTTCCACCAGGGCAACGCAAAGGTCCACACATGTGCAGTTTCTATAGCAAAAATCCATGAATTAGGCAATGAATTGCTTCCTGTAACTATTTCTTAGTTCCAAACCTGAAAAATATAACTAATTATAGATCTATAAATATTTTATTACCTTCGCAAAAGTGTTTACTACAAACGAATTTGTCTTAGGTAAATTGACTGTGACGAACTTGGCTATCATTACCTAGCAAATTTCTATGGTGCTCGACCAACATCAACAACTAGATGTGATCTATCCCGATTTCTCGATTCTGTTCTCCTTTGCTAAAATTGTTTACATTCTACTTTAGTAATAGGAATGGGTACGTCATCTATTAATCGTTTCCGGTCTGGTAACCTTAGAATTTCTTCAGGTATTCTACAAAATTCTAACCTTGGACCACTGCTTTTCAATACATTCCTTAACGCTCCATTTCTTAGGCTAAAATGTGAATCTTTGGTGTGTGCAGATAACCTTAAGATCTATAGCATTATCAACTGCTATGTTGACTGCTTTAAGTTGCAAACAAATCTTGCAATCAATATTGTGTTGGTTCCGATTCAATCGAAAGAAAGGATAAAGTTAGTTAGTTGCGGGTGCTCTTTGACTGGGCTCTAACTTTTTCTAAGCATATCTCTTCTGTATGCAGCACAGCTTCTAAGTTCCTAAGCTTTTTGATGCGGTTCCTTCATGGTTTTGGTAATACTGTGGTTATGAAAACTTTACATTTCGTACTAGTGAAAAACAAACTTGATTTGGTAGCCACACTATATTTTATCTGATAATTTTTGCTTTCTGCGCCTATCCAAAACAGTTATATTTCACAATATACCTAATTATTTTATTTCGATGACTTGTTACAAATTCAATTCATTATACTATTTCTTCGAATCCGGCATTATATTAGTCTCCAGAGCTACAAGACATGGAACGTGGGCGTCCAACATTGCATTTAGACATATCCTGACACTCCCAACTCGTACACGCAAATACCCAATACAGAATATACAGAACCTGAATATCCAACTCTGCTTTCGTAAACCGTAGACCATCACCAACCCCCAGCGATTCAAACCTGTCCCACGAACTGACACACCTTACGTTTGCATTCCATTACCTCTGCGTTTTTTTTTACGAGCGTTGTCTCCACTCTTCGAGAGCCGAGCGTCAGTCGATGTTGTTATATAGTTTTGCCCCCTTTTTCGCGCTCGGTGGTGGTCTCGTTATCCTGGCAAATACGCGTACACGCTTAAATTATTCACCCCTTTAGCGTCAGAGTCAGATTAATTTGGATGATTTTGGAAGTGTCATATCGTTATGTTTATGTTTAATTACCTGTCGCATCTGGTTTAGTATAGCGTTGATTTCTATTAGATTTTCCGTTTTCAAAACGTAATAAATTAAATAACTATCTCAGGGGAAAACGTTGCTGTTTAATTAGAGGAAAAATGAAGCGTTACGTAAAGTACCGTGAATGCGCGCTACTATCTCAGCAAGGTTTTACGATATTTTTTTATATATACGATAATGGAAAAAAGAAAGAATACGGGAGTAAATAAGCAACCTTGTGGCGCCGTCTTCCTACACATAAAATGTCTACATACAGTAACGTGTATACCTGAACGTGTATATATGTATGTATATATACACACGTAAAGGTTTATTAAAGTATACTGGTGAAACTTAATGGCTGCAGTATTGGCAATGGTCGAATAAATCGATATGGAACTTGGGAAAAAAATCGTCTGCGAAGTTTCAACGTTAGTTGGTGACGACAGGACCGTATTCGATTGCAAAGAATACGAATGAAATTTTATTTTTACAATTCAAGTTACAAAAAGTGCGTTGTATCCTTTTTTTGATAAGTTTGATAGTTCACATGACAAAGTGTAGGTTAGGAACACGTACTATACGGGGTGTCCTGGAAAATGTGCAGCTTCGTACGACAAAAACGATAAATTATGAAGTTCTTAAAGAACAGTTATTACACCCTTATCATCTGCAAAAAGTGCATCAACTACTTCCTGAAGATTTTCCTAGTAGTAGTTCGCAAACTGGCTATTAGATCAGTAACGAACAAACCGAAACTTCATTAACACTATTCTTTTCACCGATGAAGCAGGGTTTACCAAAAACGGTATTGCCTCGCATGCACGGGCTAATGAAAACCCTCATTCCACTGTTGTTCATCATTATCAATATCAGTTCCAATCAATTAATGTTTGGACAGGAATAATTGACAATTTTTTGATTGGACCATGTGTATTGCCACCACGATTGAATGGTGAACTTCACCATTACAGTTCCTTCAGAACGCTTTTCGGGATTCAATAGAACATTTGCCACCTCAAACCCGCCAGTGCATGTATTTTATGCATGATGGAGCCCCACCTTATCTTAGCGTTGCTGTACGGGACCACCTAAATAACGTCTATCCAAACCGTTGGATAGGCAGAGGAGGTCCCACTGCCTGGCCTCCACGGTCTCCCGACCTAACGCCAATGGATTTTTACCTGTGGGGTCAACTCAAAACTTTGGTGTATTCCTCTCCGGTTGATACTAGGAACAATTTTTTACAGATAATTACATTTCATTGTGATGTGATAAGGAACACAGAGCCCTTTGAACTCTTTTATGAAGTTTTTAATTGATTATCTCTAATTAGCGTATTTAGGTTCAATTTTTGCAAGCTTTAGTAAATTCAGGATTAAAAATAATTTAGTGTTTACATTATTTGTGTGTACATTATTTTTTTGGTTGTTTTTTTATAAATAATTTAAAGAAACACATGGCTTACATTTTCTAAAAATAGTTTTTGTTAAGGTGCTTTTCAGGGACAAAGCTGCATTTTTAAGAATCTTTGTAATTTTGTCGAATTAAATAACCTAAACTAAAACTTTTCTGTTCCTTGAATGACTTTCGTATCAAACTTTGTTGCAGACAAAAAAAATAGAAATCATGGTTCTTTTTAATAAAAATAAAACATTAATTTCTTTATTTTTTTTTTTCTCGAAAACGGTTTATTTTATCGGCACTGAACAAGAGTACCTTTTCTTTAGCTTAAATAATATTCAAGGTATCCAAATTTATTTTTTTGTAAGTTAAAAATGTAAACATTAAAATGTACAAACTAGTACGCCCCTGGTAAACTAAACAAGCTAATTATGTTTTAAGGGCAGTATTTTAAGAGGTCCTTACTACTATTTATCATATTAAATTTTCATTAAATTATACTAATACTGATAACAGTTTTATTTGTTGCAGATAAAAAATTTAGAAATCATCGTTCTTTTACTATTTTTTTTTCTCGAAAACGGTTCATTTAATCGACACTGATCAAGTACTTTTTCTTTATCTTAATGTTCAAGGTATCCAAATTTATTTTTTTTAACTCCTTACCATACAGGGTGTTAAAAATGTAAGCTTTAAAATGTACAACCTGATACGCCCCTGGTAAACTAAATAAGCTAATTATGTTTTAAGGACACTATTTTAAGAAGCCCTTACTACTATTTATCATGTTAAATTGTCATTAAATTATATTAAGTAGTTTTAAAAGTTATTCAAGAAAAATTGCGTCTTTTACTTGTAATCTTATTTTTTAATGTTCTGTCTGAATCCAAGAGATTTCCCACATTTTCCAGGACACTCTGTATAATCAAACATAGCATTATCTAATTATGACGACTGAATTAAACCTAAATTTTACTTTTTGACTACACTATGAACGAATTTATTTTGTTCTCGGGCTTTCCCATCCTTCAAAATTACTAATGTCACTTTGTCCATACGATGTAATCCAACTAACTTCAGACTTCTCCTAGTGACGTGTGTGTCTGATCTAGATCTCGGCTTCCTCAAAAAATTTCAATTAAAAAATATTGATTAGTATTTGGAGCACATCTGGTAGAGATTATTGTAAGATTTTAGTTATTAGTATGTACTAGTTCCCGATGTATCACATTGTATACACACATTCCGGTTAGACGGTTACGTGAGAATCCACCAGTTCGATGCAACCCATCAAATCCTTAATTTTCATCCGCATAAGGTAATGCACGGTGCCGCGTGACACGCCCAGTTTCTTTGTTTGAATTGAAAATTGAAGCCCAAACGACGAACGCCGTCGGATACAACCCGGTGACCTGTCACTGTTGTTTGCGTAGGCAGTGAAATATTAATACGAAATGTTGACAATCACCCACCTACCCGATATCGCCGAGCCGTACCGTCCGCCGTCTATTGAAAACGGCCGGCGTTGTAGGTTTCGTGTAAATTACAATGTTCGCGAAAAAATTAGGCCTCCCTCTCGACGAATCTAATTGGCTCCGAGTTGTTGTACCATATGGCGCGATTCCGTTGTATAATACACGCGTTTCGATATAAAACCGGAGTTCTCTCCGGTAGGATTTTAATGCGTGGGCGGAATGACGTGCCGTTGCGTTATAATCCGCGATAGCGATCGTTGAAAAAATCGTGGTGGTGGTTGTTATTGCACACGAGGTCTTATGTTAGTAAATATTGTGTAACGTAAAAAGCAGGAGATTCGAATGAAAGATTAAATTATGCTGAGATGTTTATCGTGTAGAATGTCTTAATGCAATACTACCGAAATAGGAAGTCGGTTTTATCTTCTTATGTTTCTTTGAAATGGAATTATGAAATAAAAATCTATTAGATAATATAACGGTTAGATTCAATCACCTCTCCGTCTCACCGTATAAATAAATAAATAGAGTAAATACACGGAATTAGTTCAATGCAGCTTTAGAAATCGAGGTTGTACAAAGTTTATCACCCTATACAGTACAACCGCTGTTATCGTTCTATTTTTTTTTTACCTACAGGCATCACATGCTCCCAGCTTATGAGATATGTTTTCTAAATCGAATATGCCGTGGAATAACGCAGATAACGAGACTCGTTTGTTCGAATTAGTGGCACGGACAAACATTTGCATAAGCAGATAAAGCTAAGCATCTCTCGGTGGCCATATACGGAGACCGTTTTCTTCAGGATTAAAGGAGGCTGCCTCACTATCTCTCTCTTTCTCCATCTGGATATATCTCTTGTTTTACCGGTTCGCCCGATGTGAATCATCATTTACGATAAATTAGCGGTTGGACAAAAGAATAACCGCACTACGACCGTCCAATTAAAGTTCTCTCTTAGGGGCATGTATAGAGCGGGTACTAAAAAAGGACTATTCACGAGGATTTTCAACTTCTATTTCAGAGCCGTATTTTATCGAAATTTTCGATGATAATGAAGTGCTGAGTTTTGATGGCGTTTAAACGTGATTTATTCGAATCAACCAGGAAGCCTTTGATGTTGTTATAGAAAATAATTGTGTTTATAATGTTTGAAATAGCCGGCCGTAAATCTTTAATCTTTTGTTTCATTTTTCGAAACGGCTGACTATAAAATTTATTTTAATAACCATACGATTATAATTTTTACTACAAAAATAAAGTTTGTAACTTCAACTGCTACTGAGTCGAATTTAAATTAGTAACCAATATTCTCAAACCTTATTGTATGAACAACTTGATCCGCCTACCTGAAGGTAATTAACCTTCAAATTTTTGTTTTTTTTTTCTTTGGAAAGCTCGGGTTGGGAGGCAAGAAGTTTCCAGAAATTGGACAACACATTTTGCGTGTTACTTCATTCTTATGGAAAAAATATACTGACATGCTTGCAAACACGAAATGACTTCGTCTATCTTTAGAGTGATTAGACAAAGCAGATTCAGCGATTATGTTATGTGAAGCAAATCTACAACTTCTTCAATATCTTTCCTCGTTAGAGATAACCATGCTATTTTTAATGATTGGTGATAGTGCATGTAATATCATTAAAAATGTGTGTGTAATAGGCATCTAGTTTTTGAAAAAGATTTATTACAACTCTTAGAATTAAAAGAAACTAATACTAAAGCAGATGTTGGAAATCTTTACCATTATTTTGCAGACAAAATTGAACTCTACACTTTATGTTTTCAAAGCCATTTCTTGCATTAAATCAGTACAAGAATTGACAATAGCATGACGAAGTTCTTCAATTATATGTAATCTGGTTTTGAAAATGATATCCTCCGAATATAGAAGAACAAAATAATCTAAAGTTTTTCAAATCTGATGGAGATCTTGCAAGAATTTTGATATCTTTCGACAGTTACACTTTTGTTAAAAAATATACATTGATCCGATAATTCGTATCCTTGACACTGCTAGCAAAGCACCAATTTTTTTATGGACGTAACAAACGAATTTTTAAGGAATTGATTTAGGGGGTTACCTGCAGAGCAAATTGTCATATTTTGCT
>SMLS01047606.1:0-54924 GCA_004785975.1 Popillia japonica | reverse complement strand
TAAATGCAATATCAGCGATACAGATCATGGAATCAGGAATGTATTCGAAAATCTAAATACTTTTGAAATGGTATAAATTTTCAAAAATTTTCTTTAACAAAGGCTCGTAAACGGTACATGTGTTATTATGAAACTTGTATTCAACATACTTTTTCAAACGGAGGGGCAGGTGTGCTCCTATATTTCTAAAATCCGCGTGAGATTCTAAAGAGCGTTCATGTGTATAACATTATGTAGCAGCATTTCTGGGATACTTATCCTTCTCTGTAATGTTAAGTATATGGATATATGAAGAGAAACATAGTTTTTTGAGACAATACTAAAGTACAACCTTGACGTTTTACAAGTTTACTAACCAAAATTTACCACATAAGGCTTACTACGGCATACCATTTTATAATATCATGTTCGAAAATGTTTCCAACTACATTTACTGTTGTCATCTAACTTTTAACCGCAGTAGATACATGGTAGATACTTTATACTTATGGACATTTTGTAGAGCTATCAAATTCAGTTATCATGATGACATCTGTCAAAATTGTTTTCGTGGGAGGTTAGTAAGTACATCTATTTTTTTTGCGGGAATAACAAAAATGGAGTTTATATTGGAAACTTTAACACCGGACACATTCTATCAAAATCTGCTGTTAGGTCTACCGAACATTCTACGAAAGTTTAAAAAGTATGGAATGCGGAAAACACATCTAACAAGATTTCTTCCGGCATCACAAGATGTGGTTTCTGCGTGGGAGAATATGCATGAAGTACTGATGCCTGATGATATGAAGAATTTCTATTGCTCAACAAATGGTTTCTTGTATCAGTGGTCATGTACTTACGGTTCAAAAAATGAAGTCATCATTGGAAAGGTTGATATAAATTCAGTTGAGAATCTTGTTCAAGTGGCTGGATACAGAACAAAAGCAAAGCCAGGTGTGTCGTTAAGTGGAACTGCATATTTAATACGTTTAGGTTACGCAAGTAAAGTGTTTGAAATATGTATTCTAGCGAATAACGACAAAGTGTGTTTAGTATATCTAGATAGAAAATATGTTCCAACAGTATGGATCTGTACCCACGACTTTAAGTTTCATTTCCTTGCGGACAGCTTTACAAAGTATTTGTGTATGGCAATTACACATTTAGGTTTTCCAAACTGGCAATTACTATATCTTCCGCAAGGAGTACCAAAGTCAAGTGCGGCATTAATGCAGCTAATGTGTCCTAGTGTACTACTACAAAATAGAAGAGCCAAAACTGTCGAAACTATGCGAAATCAAAGGATATTGAAAGCACAAACAAACTACGATAGTGCTGTATTAAATGTGTTGGATCCAAAAGTCTTTGCCATGCCATCGTATAGAAAACAACTTGTACAAAATTTCATAAAAATGGATGATAAAGAAAACAAGTCCGCTAGAATTGATTCATCACCCACAAGAAAGCGAGTTGCTAAATCAAAATGGACTAACAGAAAGACGGGATCTAAAACTATTATTAATTTGAGGTCAAAAAAGATTAAATAGGGCTTCTTTGTATTCGATGAATAACGTGCGTGCACACGTCCTTATAGTTCAATACAGCAGATTTGGTCATGTCCAGGTTATTGCTCTCTAATATTTTTTCTGATAAAAGATAATGAACTAGATGTACCAATATGTTAGAATGGAGAAGTAATATAATATATACTAAATATAATTACGATACTTTGTATTCTTATAAAATTTTAAGACATATGAACAATGATTTCTGAAGAATGAACTTATGTCAATTGTGTCTGTATAATAAACCCCAATAAACCCACACACTGACTTTAGAATTATTTGCAAATATTTACTTTTTATTACCAAAGTAACGAGAATTCTGGTAAAAACACATCTTAGTTTAATTTCCAGTGGTAACTTAACAATTGGTAACAGTAAATAAATTATTTAGTGCGGTGCTTAATTAAATGAAAGGTAAGGGTATCTCTATTACTTTTTTGAGACTAGTCTAAGAACTCTTGAACATCTGCCAAACCATATATGTAGTAGATTTTCTTCAATTATGGTCAAATTTTAGTAAATTGCCCTTACGATTTAATATCCACACATAACAATTTTACGGAGTTAAATTAAATGCGGTTGTAGCTTTTCTTAAAAAAGTTAAATTCTCACTAACAATTTGTTAAATTAACATTAAAAGGAAATATTATAACACTTTTCAGAAATGTTTCTAACAACATCCCATGTAGTTAGAATTTTCCAACTCCAAAAAATAGAAATTTAATATCTGTCGACGGTATTACTCGTTCTTTAACATCAGGCACAGATAATATCAACATCAAACGGAAAAAAAATATGCGAACTCTCGGTGTTGATAAAGCAACAGAAGGGAGTTATCGCAACACCAAAATGTGAATTAATAAATCATTATACTGAGATTTTATTTCCGTAAGGTTGTTAAGAGAATTCCTAAATCGGAAACTTAACTCCTTAAAGTTGTTAAAAACGAAAACCGGGGTTTTTTCAGTTATGTTTCGTGAGGTCGGAGGAAATCGCTGCTAGCGCAAGCACGTTGTATTTGCCTGCAGCAACCAGTGTGGAAGTTACCTACATACATGGGTGATGTATTAGATAATGAAAAATACATTATTTATGAGAGTTAAGCATCAAAAAACAGTTAATAAAGATAACAGTCGGAAACCTAGATATTAATACTATTAAGAAAACATGCAACTGTTCTCTAACTGTTATGGTATAAGGAAATTTGCTGCACATACATATGCCTTTGTAATTCATAACAGCCATATTTCCCCGCTTAGAACTAGATCGAGTAATTTTGAACAATCACTGCCGAGGACGAGGTGGTATTGAGAGAACTTCTCTAGACGAGACGACATAAAAACTAATTATTTTTTATCATTTAAGTTTCCATCGTCATAAATATGTTTCTTTCTTTCAACCAGGTATTTATTGCAGATAAGTTTTCCATTAGAAGAAGGCGTAGAGAATAAACACCAACCAACCATTGCTGTTATCAGTGGGTTCTTCAAAAATCCTTATTATCGTTTTAGATAATATTTTGTTACTTACTGATACGAATAATGTCCTAGACTTTAGACTCTTTTAACGTCCTATTTCAAACTCCCTTTGTGTTTAGAACAAAGCTCGAAGACAATTTGAAATCATGCTGGAAGTTTATACAAATTCAAATATACGGACTTGTAACCACCGAATTTTCGACATTAACACCTAGGTATTCAGAAATTAGTATCAAAATAAAGAAATGTGAAGAACTGAAATACATGTTTATGTTTTTAGTAGAAATTTTGCTTTTTATGGTCTACTTTATCTTTTCTATTTTTTTTCCAGTTTATAAAATTATTTAGCCTATCAATTGTTTTAATTACATAAATTAGTGAGCGTCACTCCATAAAACAGTAGTAGGAAGAATTCAGTAGTGAAATGACAGTGACACTGTAAAGGTGTTCACGCAGCACCGCAACTGAATTCATTCCACTGCGACATGGAATTCACGCTACACTTAACGGAGTGCTTGTAACTCTAATTTATCCAATTCTGTAACGGAGTCTGGCAAACGCAAAATACGGGTATCTTAACTCTGGGATGGAGTAAAGGTAACTCCATAATAAAATAATTTCAACTCCATTGGGATATGAACTAACTTTGCACAGGAGAAATTTTACATTGTAAAGGGAAACTTTAACTATACGCAAAAGTGTAATTTAACTCCGAATCTCGGATATTAGTGCTAAATTATACAACTCCTTTGCGATTAACTACTTGTGCATTTGGTCTCGAGGGAACTACCAGACGGTGAGAAATCGATGTTAAATCCAACACCGTATTTTTATGTGTGTAGTATATAGTAAAGAAGTATGTTAGTGCGTATTGAAAAAGAGATCCTGGAAGCAATTAGAAATAAGAGTTTATAGCTGACAACTAGCAAATTTCAGATCGTGGTTTTCTGAAAAATATATTTCTGGACCATTCTTTTGATGATCTCAGACCATTGTTTTAACATGGTGGTGACGTTTCGTTCAGCAGAATGGCCTACATCAACTTTAGTATAGTGCCAAATTTTCAGATCACTTCGGGCTGCAGTTTTTCCAGAATCGATTCCAAACGAATTCCAGGATGAATTGCAATAATGAAAAACGGAAATGATCTTAAGTAAGGTTTTTAAAAACATTCGTGGCCAAAGTAAAATGATGGTTCTTTAGGTCGAGCAGTTCGTTAGCAAAACACGCGGGCTCATTATAAAAGTAATTCAAGATAAGTTTGACTATATTGCTGATCTAAGGTAGTACACTGTACGCATGCAAATTATGGTTGGTATAATTATTATGTCTACTAGAAGGAAACTCATTATTTTTTTTAATTTGAAGTATTCAACTTTTGCTAGAGCTGCGTTGATTACATAAAAATGATTGAAATTGAAAGTTGGTAAGTATAAATGTCGTACAAGTGTAGTGGAAACATGTACATAGATACATACAGCATAATTATGTTGTTAATGTTATGTCAATATCATACGCTGTATCACACAGTATATCCAAATAATACCAACACTTTTTGTTCAATAACAATTATTCCATTAACTATTTTTGAAATTCATAGTAAGGAAACAATATTGTACAATCTCTAGGTCTAGTTGAATATATCTAGTGGGTCATAGTCATAAAGTTTTGCTAGTAATATGCTGTCGCTTGGGTTTTCAATTATTTAATTTTAGACAACTTAGAACAAAAAAAAACAGCAACAAAAACGAAACAATAAGTATTAATGATAACTGTTAATTCCGGCACAAACTATTACCCGATATTGAATTAATTAATAATATTGTGCGCAGAGTACCGAGATGAGAATTATGATTATGACAACTACAAGGCCTACATTGCCACTGAATACAAGATTATCACTGAAATGATCACACATATCGAATACAATTTTCTTCATTTGCTATGAACATATTATGTATTGTCAATTGAAAAGCTGTGTTTCAGTAACTTGTTATAGCCCAGGAATAAAAATACTTATTGATTTACGGGCGACAATAGGAGAACAAGCCCTGCACACAGCTGCAGGTGATAAATCAATTAAATAATGACATTCAATTCGTTCGTTTTCACTATTTATTATTGAATAAATAAATAAATTAGCCTACGTAATTATTACATGTGGGGTTATTCAAAGTTATGTTGTAATTATTTACATATTATGTGATGACACTGTATCACATAACATAACCACGGAAACTGCTTTGTCTAAGCATTCTAAAGAGTTACGACATAATTTTGATGTTGAAAATGTTAAGATTTAAAAAAAAGAAAATACACAATTATAAAAAGAGATTAATACATGAATTGATATACATTAAAGACGAAAATAATGCGCCTAATTTTAGAACAAATATTGAAAATTTAGGTATTATTTACACAATAATAATTAAGTCGTTTAATCACCCCCCAATTTTATCCAATTAAGTTCTTAACTAGGTTTTTTGCCATGTTTCAAAAAAAAAATACATTGACATAAGAATCATTATTCTTATGATTTTAAATTTGCAATTCAAAAACGTTTTAATTTGCTCGTGAAATTGTAAACATTATCCTATATACTATTGAATTTCCTTCTCTTCAGATAATGTTGTTGATCGGCTTGGCTAGTCGTTTATTATAATTTTATTATTTGACACGAATTGAAACCTAATAATTTGTATATATGTATGATTTAGCATAAATTTATTTTTAATCGAATAGTGCTTGAATTGACCTTAAAAGTGGAAAACATATCTGGAAAATAGATAAGTACTTAAAGACCAAAAAATACATATACTAATAGTTATTTGTTACACGGTAAGTCATGTAATAGACGTTGTAGTAACTATGTATGTATGTAGGTTTACCAGTCTGTTTCATTAGCGGCGTAACATAACGAGTCTGTGCGTATACGAGATGTCACTTCATTAAACAGTTTGTAGCACTCAAACTGTTAAAATTAATTATTAACGTTTTCATTTCCAGCCTCAGAATGAATTAACTTACATAAATTCTGATTCTATGAAACTGTGCTTTGTAGAGCAGGAACTATTCACAAATTTTAATCTATTACATACATTATATAAGCCTCATGTTTGAAACAGTGTAAGAGGGGAAATAGTACTGCACGTATACGTACTATACACACATAAAGTGTCAGCGTTTCATGAAATATCTAGTCAGTTCGTGAAATGACCAATTACACTAGCTGGCTGCGACATATACATAGGTACACATATAAACTCAAAATTTATGTTAAACATGTTGCAATACAGGGAAACTATAGGGAAAGCAATTTTCATTGAAAAGCTTATTATTTCCTACTATACTTACAAAGGAACATAGCTAAATCTCTCTCACCGATTTAAATGATACAGTGTAAGACCGTAACTATCTTAGTGGCCCAATACGTTAGCGGAGTGCTAACATAAGCTTAACGCACATGTTCGTTATTTTACTTAATATTAATAACTAGCTATAAGAGGTATCAACAACAAATTAATTTCAGCTTTTAGCTTTTTAACAAGTCTCTGTTTCCTGTTACTTGGTATTTAGCCAATTTCTTTATAATTTCAAACAATTTTTTTAGTTATGTTCAATGATTTGATATGAATACAGTACTTTATGCCGTTGTATTTCCAATAGCTTGTTGAAAATCGGTAAATCGTAGAAGTTTGTAGAAGTAATATAACTTTTGATAATTATCGAAGTCAGATACCATTAAATATTATGGTGTTCATATAAGGAGGTTTGAGGTAAGTAAATGCCAATTATTGGTGTTGACATAAATAAAATAAAGCGAATACAATAGTGTATGCATCCCACTTCCAAGAGTAACATTTAATGAATGCGTGTAAAATATATCTTACATATTTAATAGATAGTACCTAATGTAGGCTATGAATTGACTTAATAGTACATGTCAGAGGTTGAGTATGGATTATTCATTCACTAGACAACTAAAATAAAAACACCTTTAAAACATTAAGCAGATATAAACAAGATGCTTACGGCCTCTATCTTTCGCTCGTTTTAGCTACATATGTATATGTACCTATTTTAACTTTCGTGATAGATTTAGAAAATGCGCAACAATTCAGTTATTATATAGTAAATAGAATTGCTACTCATTTCGCAATTATTTTTGAGCTGCCATTCTTGATTATCCGATAAATCTTTGAGTGTAGTTCTAGATAAAATATTACCGATTTAAACTTACTCGTACGTTGGCAGCGACCTCGTTTATTATAAATTGCATATTCATTCTATTAATAGCAAATTGCCATTTGTCGCTCTTTGATGCGTAATGTATTAAGTGTAGAAAGTTCTGTTTAAATACTCTTGATGTCAGAGCATAGATACTGTAGTAACAGTCTAGATATTATGATGACCAATGTAATAACTTCAATTCCTATTAATATCCTTGCAATTTTATTTAACTCAAAGTATTTATAAATAATTTTAAATATTTATACTTAATATTTTGCACAACTTTACTACTCAAATTTGAAATTAAATCTGAAATTTCGGGTACAGACATATTTCGAGCACAAAACGTTTTGGTAATCTTTTTCTCCCGAGTTTTGTGCCTACACGAATTATTATAGTATTGTAAGTATTCGGACATAGACGAACACAGAAACACAGAAAAAAATATATTTTATTGACGAATTTGGGATTCAAGTGAATTTTAGAAGATATGGAAGATCACAGAAAAATAGTAGAGCCAACAAAGTTAAGTCTCAATAAAGAGGCCGTAGTTATTCGATTGGTGCTGCAATGTGTATTAATTCATTACTTATAGTTATTTACCATTTAAAACATGCCTTACAATGTAGAACACTTTGGAGAATTCTTGACATCTTTGATTGACCAAGTAGTACAGTAGACACAGTAGTTTGAAAGATAACTAAAATGACATTCTGAAAAATAAATAAAATGCAGGGTGTTCCAATTAAAATAATCAACTTAATGGGGTTTACAGGTACTCATAAAAGAACGTCATATTCTGAACACCCTGTAAACCGTTCAAGAGTAGAGTATTTATAACAATGTATGTAAGCTGCTATCTTTGTACAATTTCATCCACTGATCCTATAAGAGTACTATATAGGGTGTCCCAGCAATAAAAAGACGGAGTAGCAGCAATCGCAAGCTGGAATGCTAGAAAAAGTAAATAAAAAATATGAATTCGTATCTACGCAAACAACAGAAAAAAAATAATAAAGAATTCAATTGGCCTTATGCCGGGCCTGGACGAGCGCGGTATAAAGCGCACGGAGACTGCATCCAGGCATGTATCATTTCGAATCAGCTGTGTCACGTACGATAGATATAACTACAGTTATTCAGTCTTCTCCTCAACAATCGGTCCTTTTCAGGACGACCAGTTTACTTCTATAAAAAGAAAAATGCCCGTCTCTCCCTATACGAGGTTACTAAAAAGTAACTACTAACAATCATTCATAATAAAGATCAAATCATTAATTGATTTCCCCCCTTGATCCTAAAGAGGACTTTTTTGAGAGACAGGAGAAAATGTATTACAGGAAAGGCTCGATGTGTTGTCCATTTGCAAGAACACACGCCTGTAATCGTCCAGTAAATCCTGCACAGATCGGCTGCCGCTGTACAGTATGCGTCGACGTTTGTGACATGAGAAATAATTTTTTTTCTCGTTTACGCTTACAGATAGACCCAAGGTATATTATATGTTTTTGTTTCTAAATCGTTGTAGCGATCATCCCTTAAAAGCATGCTTTGTATATCGCGGACACCCTGTATATTCCTAAATTGATAATTTTATAATGCGATCTTAACATGTTTTGAAATAAATATGGTTAAATCGCTATCGCCTACATTTTCACTATATTTCTAAGTATTTATGTAATTAAAAATTGTATGAGTAACGATTTTTGTATAATTTGAGTTTCATATGCAGCTATATAATTATATTGAATGCAAGGAATCATTTATATATTCTTAAATCGATAATTCCTTAATGCGCTTTTAACATAATATAGTAAAATCACAAGCGCATACAATTTTTTTATATTTCGAAGTAGTTATGCCATTAAAAAATGGTATGAGTAAGGATTTTCGTATTGATTGAGTTTCATATGAAACTGCACAATTAACTTGTATTAATTTGTTTTTAGTTTGACTGTCTTTTTGTTTACCTTCCTTATTATTTGAAATAAATTATTATTTGTTTACTATGTGTTAATTAATACTAGAGTAAAATCAGGCCTTTTTATCGAAACAGACTTAAGGTGAACATAGATTCCTGTCTAATAACTGATAAATAATTTTTCTTATGGTTCTAAAGTTAATTTGTACCCTATTATTAAAATCAGTTAGGTTAGGAGAAATACAATAATTATATTATTTTTGTTTATGTGTTATTAATGAGCATTGGCAAACGCTATACTATGTAATAATACAGATATTAAAAGTATATGAAAAGAATATATTTCTGTAACTATTTTATATGCGTACCAGTTAATAAGCAAATCGCTTTATTACTACAAACATCCAGTTAAATGTAGAAAGTTTTTGGGTTCGCCGTTAGGTCCATGTCGCTTGTCGGGTGAGTCGGTTTTAAATCAACCCAGTGTACATAGGTATATGCTACCATCGCGACAAAGAAGCGGTTGTGAATAACACAATGTGAATTAATTATTTACTACACTATCAACTAATACTATTTTAAAGAAAGTTTATTTGGAAATATCAAGTATACGTTCTGAACTAAGGGGACAACTTCGGAATGTATCAGTTGCAATACATGTGATAAAATAACGTCACTCGCCTTCATATATCATCGAGACACTTAATTTACCTACCGTTGTATTAATAGTTTTACCATCACGTGTCTAAATCGCGGGTGGTATTTACAATTATAGGTACAGAAATATGTATGTGTTTTCAAAATTAGAACTTAATTTTAGCTCTTGGATTATAAAACATCAACAGTGCGAAAAAGGTAGAATACTAAATAAGCCTGCACTACGTCCAACAAATTTTCAACGTTCTGTTTACTTTAGTAAATTTAAAACACCGTTTAAACGAATACACATTAACATGTTTCATATCAGTTAAAATATCAGAAAAAGATATTCAGTTCATCAGGAAAATTAAAGAAATAAATACCTCATTTAGATTTCTAATTTATTGATATAATTAACTGTATACGGTCTTCTTAGCTAAGTAAGTTCTTTTATCAAAATTTTACTGGATGATTTTTATTATTCCAGTTAGAAATGTGTTCTAATGTAATTCATGCAGATATACATGTGTGTTGAAATATATTAAGTTTTTCATGAAGTAGTCAGCTGGGCAAGATTAGAACATCTTATTGCAATTACAAATCCTTTGTATCGGACTTTACCTAGTGGTAACCTACTGCCGTTCCAATTTATTTAAAAAACCTTTTAATAATTAACAACATATTAATTTATAGAGAGAAAACTAAAGCAATATAGCAAGCAGGAGACTTCAAGTACTCAATATTGCTGCACAGTATTAATTTGGTTATTTATTTATTTGTTTATTGCCAAACAGTACAATGCACCAATTACATGGCAAAAGAATAAACTAAACATAATTCAAATGTTGTGCATCTCTTGTTTAAATTATTGTTAACAATAATTTAAACAAGAGATTCTAACTATAAAGCAATAATTGACATTGTGTAGTAGCAAAGCGAACAAGCACCTAATTCCTAAATTAATTACATATTAATACATACAAAGTAGGTACCCTATGAAAGAAAGACAGAAAAGAAAGAGACAGACTGTAATTATGGAATATGGACTAGCGAACTGTACAGGGAAAAATATCGCATAAGAAATCTGATAGTGAAGACATAAAGTTAAGCGGGGAACGAAACATAAGGTTAGTTCTAGCTTGAGCAATATAAAAAGACGTTTCTAGTCGATAATCGCGGCACAGTAATGTTAAGTCCTGAGAAAAGTTGATTGGCGCTAATTTGGCTATGCAGCAATATGTAAAGGAAAGTCAAACCAGCACTGCCGCGGCGTGCTCCAAGGGATGAAAATGCAAAGGCGTCAAGCAACACCTCATATGGAAAACCTTTCGATGGATAATTGTGATGCCTTCTAAACCATACATACATACATACGTACTTTAGAAACCTTCTTTGCAGGTTTTCAATCATGACATTATAGAAATCATAATAAGGGTTCCATTTGATAGAAACATAGTTAAGTTTTGGAAGGAATTTGAGTTTCTCAAGATAAAACCTAGCATTTTATTTGCCTCGTCCACTATCATGCGCACGTGTTCGTTGAAAGTTAGGCGGCTACCAAAAAGTATTCCCAAGTCACGTATTGTATCACATCTAGCCAAACTACTAAACCCTATGGTATAATCAAAGAGCAGAAAATACTTCTTCCTGGTGAAGGACAGAACTTTACACTTTGAAACATTAAGGTCTAATTTATTCCGTAAGCACCATTGATCCAAAATAAGTAAAGAGATCTGCAGTTTGAAGCAATCCTCAGGCGAGTCAATAGAGGTAAAAAGCTTAACGTCATCGGCAAACATTAAAGCATTACAACCGATATTCTCCACTAAAAAAATTGTTAACAAACCAAAATCACGGTATACTATACGATCTAACATTACAGGAACTCCCGCAACGTGATGAATAACTCCTGTTCTGGTCGTCTAAAAATATTACACCAATATGAAGAAAGATATATAATAAAAGAAGAGAAAATCTCGAAACCTAGTGCTACAACATTTACAGAGAAATTATGAATTGGAATGAATGCGAAATGTAGTAACGAAACACTACAAAATATATTGAAGAAATAATATTATAATGCTCAAAAAAGCTATACATATATTGTGTAGAAAACAAATCGAGAAAGTTAGAGTATTCGAAGGAACACAATACTGGAATAGAAACATTTTGGAATAACGTAAGATTTAGTAAAGGAGGCACCTCAACTGCAAGATGCCGTGACGATTATCATCGTGTTCGGCAACTGGTAAAACAAGACATTCAGCTTGCGTACAATGCTTACTTACGCAAGGTAGAGGCTGACATAGTTGTTAACCCCAAAATCGTTTTGGACTTTCATTAACAGTAAACGATCTGAAACTAGAATTCCGGGTCATATGTATCTAGAACAAACTGAACTCTGTCAGCTTCAAGACATCGTGAATGTGTTTGCTGCGGAATTTTCTAAAGTATTTTCCTCAAGTACGAACACTTTTCAGGAGGTGTTTTCGTATAACCTTTCTTTTGGGATGAACTGCATTGGCGAGGAGGAGATTTTTACCAGCATATCTAGGCTGAAATCGGATATGACTTCTGGTGATGATGGTATCCCTAGTTTCTTGGTACGCAATGGATCACCATCTCTCATTTATCCATTGACAATTTTGTTTAATTTGATTATACGTATGTACAAGTTCATTCCCAAATGCTTGGAAGGTTAGTAAAGTCATACCTATATTTAAAAAAGGAAATCGGTTAGACATAGGTAACTATAGGTCAATTAATATTATTCCAAATTTTGCAAAAGTATTAGAGTATATTCTCTATACTAGAATATACAATGATGTTAAACATATAATAAATCCCCATCAACATGGATTTATGCCCGGTCGGTCTACAGTTACCAATTTGGCATGTATTGCCTAGTTTATCTCAATGGTGCTGGATAGACGGGGGCAGGTTGATGTGCTGTATACTGACTGACATCATATTTTACTTGGAAAATTGAGCAGCGCTGGCATGTGTCCGTCATTCATTCAATTGATGTCTTCTTACCTGACAGGCAGAATGGTTTGTCTTTTATCATGGTTTTTTCTCAACGAGATATTATATATCATTCGGCGTGCCACAAGCTTCGAACTTGAGTCCATTGCTTTTTAATATTTATATTAATGATCTTCTAAATAGTTCGACTTATAATTTCTTAGCGGATGCTGATGACTTAAAAATCTATACTTCCATCCATTCAGAAGACGACTGTTCGCTTCTACAAGAATGGTAATTATCCTGAACGTAACATCGGTTATAATATTTTGCTTAGTGAGTACGATTTTTCTAGCCACTCTAATCGACGGATAATGCATAGTGCAAGATTTTTATTAAATTTATTGCTGAATGAAATTGATTGTTCTTCCTTACTTGCACTCTTCAACTTCAATGTCCCGTCTATGAACACTCGGTTTCACTATACTCTGTAACGAACTCCGTCCGCGACAAGTAAACAATTTTTCGTTAGAAGATATTTTCATTTGTTTTGACTAAACTTTTATTTAATTTAAAATTGTTTTCTTGCATTTGTGTATACATGTAAATATATTTTTGAACTAACCTGTATGTGTCCAGTTTTGAGAGGCCATGTATATTTTTACCATGTTTTTGCTCATGATGTCATGCCACAAAAAGGGTACTGGCCAGGATATATAAAGGCCGCGTTTTAGTATTAAAATCCACTTGCTTTCTAACTCTCTTCCCTTCCCTACCTTTCTGCAGGAGCCGATCAAGTTGGCGAGCAGGTCCTGTCCATTGGGTGTGCCGAAGCCTTGTTGGCCCCAAGTGTTCTGCAGTATGTGTCGAGTTCTCGTTGGCCACTGCAGAACAATCCAGCCCCTGTCCATTGGGTGTGCCGAAGCCATGTTGGCCCCAAGTGTTCTGTAGTATGTGTCGAGTTCTCGTTGGCCACTGCAGAACCATCCAGACCCTATCCGTTGCGTGCGCCGAAGCCTTGTTGGCCCCAGCATTTGTTTCCTCCTGTGGGGTGTCAAGAGTAGACCCCCACATGCACTCCGTTAACTTGCACATGACTATTAACATAATTTATGTTTAACCGATTGATTTTTTAACTATTTGTAGGAATTTATCTGACTTGTACCTTGTGTGTGCATTACTTGTACCTTTTGCCTTGCTATTATTGTGTATAGACATTATACCGTTTTATGTATATCTATTGCTACAGCATTCCATGTGTTAAACAACCTGTTTTATTGCTCGTGTAATTTGTATATATTTCGTTTCATTGCTATCACCTGTGGATGAACAGGAATTTCTCTTTCTTTTCTTTTGCCCCAGTATTATTGTACAAACCGCTAGTTTTGCTATTCTCGCATTCTGTAAGCATTTCGTTTGATTTCTATTACCTGTCTGTGTAAAAGCATTTAATTTATTTTGACCTGGAAATAAATGTATATATGTAAATAGCTGAACCCTACCTGTTTTATTTTCTTTACACTACCCCGAGGTTAAAATTCGTTAATTTTGCAAACGGGCATAACCTGTATTCATTCAGATAATTAACCTTTACGTTTTGTAACAACATCGTGGTGTCAAATGACAGGCTCAGCGCAGCACGCCATCTAGTGAGCCCTGTCGCAACTTGGTTAGAGTTAGACGCGTTACAAAGTGATCAGAGTTCTACACGGGTGTTTAATACTGTCACTGCTATTTGATGTTTTCTACTTAATTATCTACACCGATTCCCGGAATCCCGAAAATACCGTTGCAACTCTTAGGATACCTACTGTGAGAACTAACATTATGGTTAAATCACCTGTGTACCATATGAGCACAAATTTTAACAAAATTTATGATAGATCAGAATAACAAGTAGTGTTAGTTATTACTTTTGAAGTTAGATTACTTTATTGTTTTGTTGATAGTAACAGATAGTAAGTAGAAGCAAGTAGAAGTATAGAAAAAATCTAATACGGAGTTGATTGTAGCAAATGTGACGGTGAAACACGAGATGGCAATGTTATGGTGTGGGGGGTGTATGTCGGCTGCTGGAACAAGTAAATTCACTGTTAGAGAAACAACATTGGTTAGTAAGGGTTACCAATAGATTTGACAACAGTATTTATTAGAAAGTGCGCAGAGCTTAAGGATATGTAACAATTACTTTAATGCTTGACAATGACTTCAAATATTCTGTGGGAATTGAGGAGTACTGCCTACTTTATAAGAAGAAGAACTAGAAAGACGTGTTTGTAAACGTAAAGTAAATAATAGAAATGAAGTAAAGTATAAGTTCGAAACGAAACAGATTAAAAATTAACCTTCGGTTACTGCAAAATTTAAACTCAATGGAACGCGAATTGAAATCAGTCATTAAGTTAATAGGAAACCCAACCAATTATTAATATTTCCTCCTTGATTCGTAAGCGACTTTTGTGTTGTAAAGTTTACATAGACTACTTTGAGTAAATATGAACTTCGTAAGAATATGCTTGTTATCAGTAATCTTATTTATGTATCATCCTTGTCTTACAATCAATAAATCAATTATTATGAGTTAATTGACAAACATATGTATCAGAGTTCGTGTTTAAATACACAAATAAGTTTACAACTTGATATCTAGATATGTTCGAATAATCTTCTTCAGTTAGCTGTCTTTTTATTTCTATTATGAGGGTTTCCGGGTATTGGCCGTGTTATGGTTTGTAAAATATATACAGGGTGTCCCAGCAATAAAAAGACGGAGTAGCAGCAATCGCAAGCTGGAATCGAAGACTGCATACAGGCATCTATCACCATTTTACTTCTATGAAAAGAAAAATGCACATCTCTATACGAGTTTCCTAAAAAGTAACTATAACAAAAATCTATAATAAAAATCAAATGGTTAATTGATATTTTTCCAGTAGCCATTATAATTAATAATACAAGATAAATTTTTGTTTAATTTTTAAGAACGATAGATACATTCAGTCAGGGCCTTAATATAATTTTCTAATATACAACTTTCGTACGAAAATTAATAAATTTATAAATTTCTCATTTCTTCGCTATTCTGGTATATTTAGGTGTGATTCTGTATACATTCCATATTTAATACTCTGTCTTTTTATTGCTGGGATACCCGATATTACAAAACATTCGAAAGACATACAATATAAAACTCGACGTTTCACCACCAATGTAAGTGGCTTCTTCAAGAGAAAACGGTGTCTGAGGTATCAGCAGGTTATGGTAACTCGACGTGTAAACCCCGCTAGAGATGAAAACCTTCTGATAGGTCAGGAATATCAGAAGGTCACGATAACTCGATACGCCAACCACGCTAGAAGCGAAAACCTTTTGACCTATTTATTCCGTTTTTGCTAATTGTGCTACTGGTACCAGTAAATATGCAAGACAACTCACTGTAGGCTAAAATTACAAATTACAAAATTTTTTACATATACGATTTCATATATCAACTTAAGAACACATATAAATTTTAACTACGGTTTATTGCTCGACTTCTGTTAATTTGACATGTTATTGTAGATCAAACTATCAAAATATAAATAATCACACCTGGCTAATTTGTACTTGATTTGAATGTAGTTATATTGTATACAAATATGCACTTAAGGGTAATGATTCTTTGTAAAAACAATGCATTTAATTAAATATAAATTTTATTTTGTATTAATATCTCAATGAAAAGTTACAGAAGAGCGTTTACGATGCGTTAAGGAATGCAAATTGTAATAAGAGATTTACTTAATTTATCTTAATACGCATCTTAGTCTCGATTTTCCTGAGCTGGTTTCAGTTAGACTAATTTTATGACACCTCCGCTAATGGACTTTTATTAAGATGGAGTATTTCTAGGAGTCGCTACATATTTCTGCAGTTTTCAAGCTTCAAGTGAAATAGCGCCTGGCTTTTCGAAATGAGTATTTAAACTTTCTATCGCTACTTTTAACAAAAATAAATTATGAAAAATGTTGATTACTTTCATTAACCTTCATAAACTTACATTACACATTTTTACAAGAAAAATAGCGATGTGATCTTTTTAGCATCTTTTCCAGTAGTAATTGTAGCAAGCTTAATCCGTTTGCTGCTCTTTTAATTTGATTTTCTGTTATTGTTACTTAGTACTAGATTAGACTACAAAATTACTATTATTCATTTATTTCTGGTGTATATAGCTGCGCACAGAAACCTTTCCATAGTGGGAAAAATATGAAAAATACATCTAAACAAATATATCATTTTTAATTTTTAGAATAGTAAGCTGCATACTATAAGAAAACATACTAATTGTAAGATAACTTTCAGTAGAAGCACGCGTCTCTATTATAACAATTCTTCCTAGAAATTAAAAATAAGTTTAAAGGACTTATCCACCACAATGTGTAAAATGCAAAAACCAGCATACATTTGCTCAGTTAAAAGTATTTGTTTTCAACTATTGTTCCAAATTACAAATTGTAATTAATTTTAGGAAGCATCAATAACATTGCACGCGCAGATCATAGCAGTAGCGTCCTAAGTAAAGAGTGGGCGAGCTGGGATTTTCGCTGCATAGATTAAATGTATGTATGTATGTAGTTGTGTTACTCTACAAACTTGCTAAAACACTAATCTGCAATTAATACCTATCAATTTCAAATAGCAATTACCTGAGCCAACAGTGTATTCCAGTACCTTGTTTATTTAATTATAAAGCAGCACATATGTTGTTATAGAACTCTAATTATTATTTTTGTATCTAGAATCTATTCAGCGTGTATATCTAAAGTTAGCAAGCAGTAGAATGACGGACCATTTTAGGACAAATAAGTATATGTATGTATCACTAGTTAAATGTACGGAGGCATACAAATTATTCCCTCAAATTCATTAAAATTGTGTAAATTAAGAATGAGCTACTGTTTAAACCAATACCAGAGAACTGTTGCATGGGTGAATATAACATTGGTTAAACTCGATGCCTTTATTGTAACATATGCAAAATACCTAATAGAAGGCTTTCTGATCTACCTACACATTCAAAGTTTCGAAGTTTCTAGTTATATACCTATTATACATATGTACTATACACATATTGGCTATAACTTTACCGTCAATGTGTGATGTATTAATTACACTTGCCTTTCAATTACAGTAGGATAGAGTACATTACAAAGTAAATGAGGGCCTTATTCATCTCTAGGCTCAATGATAAATAATTGTTAAGTACAGAGCATTCATTTAGAACCAAAACCCACGTGATCTCTGACGTAAGATGACTTAAATAATATGTTGGTAAAACAAATAATATCCCTAACCTATCTAACCGATCGTGAACCGGTCTAACCTGAAAGTTGCAAGGTTGATATTTCACAGTTATACCCCTTTGTTTGCTCGTTGTTTTCATTTTTATTTTATTCCTGCATTTTCGTTAATTGTCATAAAACTTTGTTTTAGTCTACCAGGAAATAATACCGTGTATGCTTGGTAAGTTGGTAGCACATGAATTGTAAAGACACTGAAAACAAGAATTGTGGTTTCAGATTATCATAATGGTGTTTATACTTGACCATGATGCCTTTAGTTTAAAGGCACATTACAGAAGTGGTACACGAGATGATAACGAATTATTCTCTACAAAGTTGTTTTCGGCAATTCACTGAGGCGTTCCCAGACTTTGATACTAATTACGATGCACCGCAGCCATGTTATAATTCATCATTTCGAAGATAGACATTGGCTTTTCCAAAAGTAAACTTACTGGCAGACCTACAATATTAACCGATGTTACACAATTTAAAAGAACTTCAAGCAGGTATACGAGAGGAAATAAATAATATCACCATTATTTATACGTTTCTTATATTATTAGCTGCTAAATGATACTGGAAAGGGTCTAACCGGTTAAGCATGTGAAAACTGCACTCACATCTGATGAAGGTTACCTTTATTGTTCTTCATTTAAATAAGCAATACAATTAATTTTATGTCATTAACTCCTCTAGTAAGGGAGTAATGGGGATGACAATCGTTAATGTATGTTTCTTCTCAGTACCTATTGAACATATACATATTTATGAAATTCAAACTGTATTTGGCTAGCCATAAACTAATTATATATATTTTCTTGTGGCATTAGAAACCGTAAAAATCTAGGATTATATTTTTGAGGGCTTCTTATACTAACACCCAAAATGACACACACACAAAAGGTTCGAACATGGTCGCAACATGCTTCTGAAAATAAATAAATAATAAATATAAACGAGTCAAAAAAGCAAATATTAAAAAACACAAAAAAAAAAAATTAAAAACTACCAAAACGTCAAAAATACACATAAGAAATGACATGTAAAGAATACTTTAAAAAATGTAAAAAGAAACAACAAAAATGCGCAAAAATTCAACGCGAAAAATTTTAAAAATGTAAAAAAATGATCCGAAATATGTGAAAAATTGAAAAATATCGAAAACTTAAAAAATATGAATAATTGTAGAAGCGTCATAATTATAAGAAATAATATTTTAAATTACTAGCTCGTTACAAACTTGCTTATTCGTATTTCTACGAGCTCAGCATTCATTAAAGGTTAAACGTAAATCTATTGCTGTTAAAAATTGACAGCTGTCAAAAATATGTTATACTTCTTTTAATATCGACAGTCGAAACATAAAATCGACAGTGTACATATCATATTTATTATAAGAGAGTAACTATAACGATAGGTATCGAGATAGTAGGGTACACAGGCTTTATATACGTATATGCAGTTCTTTCAAAATTGATAAATAGGCTTGCATACGCATGCATATGGTTTTTAACTTTCAGAACCACGTTCCACCAATTCAACCCTTTTGTAACTTTAACATGTGATAGCTAACTAATGGACAAATAAGACATATTACCTTATGGCTAGCCAAGTACACTTTAGGTTTCATAAAGGTTCTGAAAAAAGAAAATAACATTAAGGGTTGTCACCCCCATTACTCCCTTACTATAGAAGTTGGTGATATAAAATTACTTGTATAGCTTAGATAAAGAGCAATAAAATCGAGGTAAGAATCTTTCATCAGATGCGAGTACAGTTTTCATTTGCTTAACCGGCTAGACCCTTTTACGACTTAACGGTAACAGTAAAGTTACAAATTTAGACTTATAAGATATGTGGAAAATAATAAATGAGTGTTGTGGACCTCCTGAATTAGATGAGTTAATTAGGATATATATACATACGTATAAGATTATTACACAATAAAGCTAAAGTTTAACATATAAATGTTGGTCCCTTAATACGTACTGGAATTGTTAATATTTAGATGTAAACTTATATAACTAACCATTTGAATTATTGTTAATTTTTAATGTCAAGTATGTAAATACCCGGTGTTTGTTATTAATAACCATTTCCCTATTAGTTGCTTTTAATAAACGGTAGATATTAAAACTTACGTGTAAGATTTCGCTTACTTGAGTTTTAATAAGTTAAAAGTAAATGAATGGAAGATAGTAATAATTCTTGTCAGACACAAACCACCCACCGTATTTTAATAATGGAACTAGAAGAGAAACTTGCTGCTCCGACGTTCAAAGTCGTAGCCAATCAAAAGTTAGAGAGCACAAAAACAGTCTGTTCCACTACGGGGTGCTACCGTCCAGTATCAAGTACGTTTCAAAGTTCTAGAGTCAAATACAAGAATTTACGATAGAACTCTTCTCTGGAAGAGAAAGTGATTATTGGGACTGGTTTTTAAACAAAGTGGCCTTTAATGTTTTCGCTGTAATTAGAGTTTAATTAAATTTTTAGATGGATATTTAAGTGTACTTTAATGAATTCTGAAAGTGTGAAACGGTCAATATTGTGTTTGTTGGATTTGTATAGCTTTCCCCTTTTTAGTTTCTGTTTATATTTTATACTATTGCACAATTGAATTTGCATTGTATTTAGCATAGATGAGAGAATTTACAATGCACAAATGTAATGTGTATAAATCTTACACGAGTTGAGTACTAAATATATATAAAAATACAGGGTGTATTTGAAATAAAAGTAAAGACTATGAAAAATGGAGAGGTATTATTTTATTAAACTTAAATCCAAAATATTTTGAGAAAATTCCTTCCCAGGCGCGAGAAAAAAAAATGACAAAGATATTTATAAAATATTTGTCGCGCCACTGTCGAATATTTTCGAACGAATATCCACCGTAATATCTTCGCTTACCTGTTTTACTGCTTGTTCGATTGAAACTTTGGTAACAATTATCAATGCCGAATTTCATATTCCCACTATGCAAACTGTCCTGTACAAATACTTACGTAAAATTTTACTTTAAGAATGCTTTTCTGCGCATAAAATAAATTCTGTCGTTTATCTGGCATAGACTTCTTTGCTATCACAATTTACGTATGTATATTCTTCTCTACACAGATAATTCGGGAATACCGGTCTGTTCCTAAAAATTGCTTACGTATTCCAGGCGTTTATCAATGTATTGTAAACCAAATAACCTTTCCACAGAAGTTTATATGTAATTTCTGCCTAAAAGTATTTAAAAGGTTACCTATCTTTATTTGACCGTCGGGTATTAATTTGAAGCACTTGGAATTTTTTCTTGGAATCAAAACAGACAAAAAAGTCTAAAAATTAGAAACTAGAGTGCTGCTTTTAAAAATATTGCCGATGCCATCATATCTTGAAGAAACCACGTAAACTGATCTGTTTGCGGAATATTAAAAGTCCACATGTTTAAAAAAAATCCATAAATGTTGATTGTTAGCTAAATCTATTTTTCAAATGCTGGGCGTGCAAATTGTCTACCAAATCGATACTGTTAATGCGAATCACTAGACATTTTTGCTACTGATTGGCCATATTAGCCTTGCATAGCATCCAATTTAGCTGCTATAAATATTAGTCCTACAAGCGCGCATATACGATGTATTTCAAAATATACGCTGTATATTCTAGATATGTAATAAATGTTGCGTAATAATGGTGGACTAATAAAGCAAATTGATTGCGATATATAATTTATCTTGTCTAGCGTCGAACTTGAATTAAATAAATGTTTGTAACAGTATTGCAACTATTATTGAATTAGACCGAAAAAGATTTCTATTACATTTTTTAGTTTATATGTATACCCAGTTGATGATTGTTTAAAACGGTCAAATATGTTAACCTTTCAGTAGACGCACCTTCTTTTGGTACATCTATGAACTTTTGTTTTTCAATGGGTTTCTCAGAAAATTTTTATCAGAAATGTTAAAACATTCATTTTCTAACTAACTAAAAACTATAATATAAGATATAAACAACAATATTGACAATACACACGTAGCAGTAATACGCAATATTAGCGAACATGAAATTGAGCAGCGGTCATTTTATGATACGATTACTTTGGGAATACTTTTCATGAGTACAATGAAACGTTATTCGGGTGGATATCTTATTCACTGCCATCTTTATTTACACATTCACTGTATATAAAGGTAGCATGCCTTAAGCAGAGAAACCTATAACATGTATTGCAAGCATATCGTGTTGGTCTGTTCTTCTTCCGCAACGCGCAACGTCGTCTTTGAATATTCGTTCCATTAGTTCCTGTTACCAATAGGGGTATCCATTTTGAATATTTCACAAATTCTTGTTCGAATATTGGGGCATAAATTGGGAATGGGAGTAGCGCGGTAACCTATGTAGATGTTCTGTCATCAATTCAAAAGAAAGCTGTTGCAGAAATTTTCTTCGTGCTATATTTATATTTACATTATTCATATCAAAAATTACTAATGGATTTGTTGCTCCATCATTTAACACGAAGTAAAATATTGCCATTGGCCATCGCCGAATGTTTTGGGCACAGTCACAGGTGGCTCATAGTTTGTCAACTGTATCAATGCCGCCTTTGGTCTTGTTGTATGTACATAACTATCATTTCTGGTTTCTTGGAATCAGTAGCAATGGTATCGTCGTGATGTCGTTCTCACTATGATCACCATACTGCACGATTCCTTTTTCATCTGACGCGAGAATTTCTTGCGTCATTCTATGAAGCTTCTCGTGCTCCTTTTCTTACAAATATATACTAGTAAAACAATAAGCACTTATTTTAAAATTAATTTCTCTTCTAAAAATAAGGATCCACTGACCTAACTAACGAAAACAATTTTATACTCAACTAAAAATTTGTAACTTTAGTGATCGCGCGCGGGCTCACACTCCGCAACTACTTACAAAACGAACAAAGCAATGCCGCACCTTAGAAATGACTGTAGGTACAAGCATAAAATGTCAAATTAGGAAGGTACTGCAGATGACATCTACACACTACAAACGGTTATTTAGAAAATTTATATTTAAACTATGCTCGGACGGAGCGTCCGCGCGCGACTACTGGATGGTTAAGAATTTTTATATAATTTTAATAAGAACATAAAATATTTTGGATGGTATAGCCGCCAAGATTACCACTGTACAATTTACTTGCCAGATAATGTCTTCCAACCTGATTGAAACCTACAACTATTTGGCAAATAATTGAGTTTTTAAGGAAATTTTAGTATTCCTTCCATAGTCTTTCTCACTTACTACTAAAGGGGCAATAATAAAATTCGCTTAATAATAATACTAAGGTCCACTGGTTCATAATGCAGGTTTATTCCAATTGCATCTAATTTTTCTGTTTTAGGAGAAATCAATAAATTCAGAGCTTCACTTAATTGTACATATCATACAAGAACATATTGAGATATGCTTTGTAGCAAGTACATATTTTGACAAGCCTTGAGATAAGCTATGTAAACGATAATCCAATACTCCTTCTTACCTCCAATACCCATAACGCAGAAACTGCAAACGCTAAAAAATTTATGAAACAGAAACTATGACAACGTTTTTCCTGATTATACGTGCATCTCTAAAGGAATACATTAACTGTACGAAATTGATTTTAGGCGAGTATTGACACAAGCTATGTCAAGGGTAACGCAATATCCTGTGTACATAGTGAAATTGTATACCCTGCTACATAGTTGCCGTATGTCACGGAAATGAAACCTTTATTAAAAAAAAGAACGTCCATAAAAGTCTCGTGTTAATTATCGCAATAATTCGTGTCTCTTGTGGGCGTAAACGTGGCAAACCTACGAATAGAAGTTGAACATTTAATCTAATATTATATAGGTATGATAGATGAAATAAAAAAAAAATATAATTTTTATGTAGAGCAAGTGCTTAGTACACAATTAAATGTTTAGAAACCTTCAGTGTATAAAATTCAACACTTACATCTTGGACTGTTATAAGATTTACGAGCTTGTAGTTCCAAAGAACGTTCTCTAAATTATGTGTTATGTTTGTCTTATATTTCGATATTTTGAACATACGATCACTGGAATAGCTCCAAGGTCTATTTGACGTACGCTGTGTGTATTTCGTTGAGTGGACGTTAGATTCTTCTTTGATTAAATTCAGGTTTGCTTTTTCTATCTTGCTTTTTACTATTTAGCTTTCATAATTGTGGGTGGTGGGTAAAGTGAAAGTTGGTACCTAACAAGTAAACGCAAGGTATATAAATTATGGCAAACCTGAAATTGTTGACTTTCAGTAACAATCAAGGTTCTGCAAAATATTTCTTAAGGTTAATGTATCACTTGAAGTGTGCCAATGAAAAGCTTACCTTTGGTTATAGCTATTTAACTTGTACCTTTTCGCTTGATTTTCTAACCTTAATTACCGAGAATTTAACCAAACGTCCTACAAGCTCTAAATTTAATTTTATGAAATGTCAACGATATAAAAGTATTGATTAATTTATAAACAGTTATATGGCGATTCTCAGAAAGGTTTCAGTGTTGATGACAACAAAAGTTCACGGAATAGAGGCCAAGGTTAAAAATTTCTCGCCAAACAGGTTACAATAAAAATAGAACAGTATAATTCGATATAGAGGAAAACCCCATTAATCTATACCGCCATCGATACAGATATTTAATAGCTATGTATGTCTAGTTTTATATAGCTAATCAAATGAATTTAGGATTTCCGTAAATGAATCATAAATATATCCAATAACATACATACATATGTACATACTTCAACATATATCTATATTCTTGAATATATCTATTTGGTAAAAACGTGCTGTTTAAACTTTTACGACGGAAAGAATAACGATCTAATCCAGTGTAAGTACTCACCATATACAATAGCACAAAACTGAAAGACTTACCTGAAACAAAAACAAAATAGAATTATATAGCGAAGAGATTAACGTTGGTTATTACTTAAGTAGACGATATACATTTACAGTGCTTTCGAATAATAACGAATAAATTAATTATTTCTGAAATTGAGTTTTTCGGAAAAATTCGCTGACACGTCAATTTTGTTTTAAACAAAGGCACTTCTCGACATACGACCCATATTTGTGACGTAATTCGAGATATGACGTCATAAATTTTTGAATTATAATAAATATTTAGTACTAAATGTACTGATATGTTAAGTAAAATGAATTAAAGCAGGATAGCATTCTAACACAGCAATACAGTATTTCGATTCTTACCATATTCATGCGTATGCTATATTGTGGTCGATAAGAAAATATTTAAATAACTAAACACATTATCTAGACTAAACGATCGTTTCCAAAACAATGCCTCGTTTGGTATTTGTGTTACTAACTATGCTATGATACTATTAACTTACGAATTTTATTACGGTAATGAATGGTAGAAGTTACAAATGCAATTAAGCTTATTCCGAAAGTCTTCAACTTATACACAAGACTATGTTACTAAAATACAATATCAACTTACATACAATTATACAGGTAAATTTCGGTAACTCCAAATACACAACTTTAGTTTATTTGGAGCAAGTGTTTCGACGAGGCGTAGGTTGTCAACATCAATCAGATACGCACGCGTCGTCGAAAGACATGGACCGAATTAATTGAAAGTTGAGGTGTTTGGAATTGACGGCATCGAGCTGTATTATACAAGCAGACTGTCCGTGAAATCACATTATGTATATACAGCACATAATTAACTTATTATATCAATACAAATAATACCACAATTAACAATATTAATTAGTGAGATTGTGGTCTTTCGCGATAAAACTAATACTAATATCCATACATACACATATATTTACATACAGAGTGTACATTTAAGCTGTATTGTTAAGTCAATAGAAATTTTGATTGACGTTACATAATGAGGATAAATAAATAACATTAATTTGACTTGTACAGAGTATCCCAAAAAGCTTACCACGTAATTATCAGTTTCTTTAATGGTATAGCCTACTTATTTCTATGGAAGTGAGTGTACTTTCGAATCCTTAAATTACTCTTAAAAAGACCGACAAATTTTTAATTTATCCATAACCCTTAGAATATGCATGCGCCGACTGCTAGCAACCAGTTATGCATTATAAACGAACTTATATTTCGAATTTAGTGTAGTTAAGTTCTTGGTCTTGTGAGAGATGGGTAAAGTTGGAATTTAATTTTGTGTTGGGTCGTTTCGACCGTTAGGCGACTGGTGCCGTAACCGAATTGAAGTTTTACCAAACATTGTACCGACACTTTTTGGTAAGTTGTTTTAGATGTTCTTCAAGAAAAAATCGAAAAACAAAAACTGTTTGCTCTAGCTGCTTGAAATTTATCTGTAAAGAACACACAGTAGCTTACTGTGACATTTGTGAAGGACGATTTCAAATTTCAGTTTAATTGTATTTATATGTATTTTATTTAATAAAGTTTTCAATTAGCAGTTTCGCTTAGTATTAAGCAATAAATAAAAGCCCCTCTGTTTTAAGTAAGAAATAAACAATTCGGTGGAAATGACCGTACCGCGACCGATCGCGTAAAATTTTCATGTGCGACCGATCCCGGGTTAAAATAGTTTTCCTCTAAAATGCGACGTTGCCAGGTTACTGAATTTTTTATATTTTTTTGGCTGAAATCACTAATTTGGTAAAATTTTAATTGCATTGCATTTTTCATTTATTTATGAAATATCGCAAGAAGTCTAAATCGGGATTATTTTATTTTACAAGAGTGGGTTGTTGGTTGTTTATTATTATTTTTTTATTATTATATATGACTAAAAATATTATTTCATATATGTATCTATATCTTCAATTTCATTTTACACTATTTTCTTAAATGGAATGCTCCACCATCTAGTAGTACATATCAATAGACTATTTGTTTACCTTTAAAATGGTTTGTCTATGACAGTTTTCTTAATTGCAATTTAAATGTCATGTGATTCTTTGTCATGGTTTTAATTAAGTAGGCGAGTGTGAATTCTGAAGTTTGCTAAGTAATCAATGAGTTGCTACACATTAGTGAGTACCCAATATTGTTTGTGAAACACAATGAATTGCCCTCGTCCAGAATTAGTAAATATAGTGTACGTTATTGGTAAATATTTTGGGAACTGCCCTTTGGCTTCACGAATGCGCAAAACTACTTGAACAATAGACATCCTAATGAGGGAATGCTGCAGGCACTAAAGCAATGATTTTACATACTGTAAGCGTGGCCTACGAGAAGAATACCAGAAAAAAAGGGTTATAAATGAGGAAAATCAACTACCGATCTGTCTTTCAGTGGTAGAAAATCTACAAATTGTCTTAAGGCAATTAAGTAAGGATCTAGCACTACCCCGATTGGAAAATGTCTTCATCAAAATAAGTTCCTACCCTACCATATGCAGCTGCATCAAGAACCTACTGAAATAATTTTCACAAAAAAATTACTTTTTGTGGATGCTATATGCTCTCAACAAAATTAAATACACTCGTAATAAGGAGCTCCGAAGACATTCACCAATACCAATAATTAATCATTTAATTGTGTGATTATTGTTAATTTATGTTGTCCTATGATAATGAAGGGGTTTTTAAAAAGTAATTTTGTTTAATTTACGGCAAGAGTAAAATAACTAACACTAATTGTTATAAATACATTTTTAGTAATTCATGGTAATCCGTAATTAATGTGTGATCAATTGATGATGATATGTCTTTCATAGCAAGTTGTTTAAAGTTGCAAAACGACTGCTGGCTTCATCTTTCATGTTAAAAGTTAAAATTGGTCCGTTCCATTTTAAATTTAGCCTTATTAACATAACGTCTATCGAAATTTCTACTACGTTAGCGATATAGCTACAATTGAAGACCGGAATCTTAAACGCACATCCTATACATAAATGAAGAAACAGTCTTTTCAAAGTTCAAAGTAAAAATATTTACGTAGTTAGTTGTCAAGAATGATTACTTAAATTTGCTGCAAACGAGCATCCCAACATTTTGATGAGGGTTTCGACAGGTTTATGCGCGTACGATTAAATTGTACCATATAGTCAGAAAAGGAACGCCGACGCGTGCTTAGCAGACAAATATATTTATTGGATGCTTAGTTGTGCGGAATCCAAAGGTCTAATATTCCGTGTATGATAAAGTCCACATATCTTGTTTTGTGAGGTCGGTTTGCAGAGCAAATAACATTTCGTTCTGCTTTTGCGATAGTATTCAATCAATTTCCTTTGGGTATCTTATGTTCGATACAGTGAAAGTAGATTTGATCTGTGGCATATGTCTAGCCCTCACACTGTAAACGGAGTCCAGTGGGGTACCACTAAAAGTTCGAAAACGCTATTATGATCGATTATCTTATGTATTTTATAAACTTGAGAGCTAATACGCGATTACACATGTAACCTTACTTTGTTTACGTAAAAGCCTCTTGTAATTTGAAAAGAATTAAGTAATCACAAACCAAAGTTACACGCAATTTGCGTCTTAGATATTTGCATTTATGAACGGTATATTTTTGTAAGCGTTACTATGTTAGACGAACAGTATAAGATAGTAAAAATCATTATAAATATCAATAATAATATATGAACACAAAGGTTCAAGATCAGACGACTAAAAAACCTACACTATTGCTCCACCTCTTGAGACAAGTATACATATAACATTTGACAAAAAACATTACTACAATACTAACAAATGCGTATAGATAGTGTATGTTTCACTCAGTAGTTAACAATTCAGTATCTAATATTTGATAATTGACAAAGCTCTCAGCCACCAAGCAGGAACAATAAGTACGCCTACACCACAACTTCTAAAAACAACCTTGCGATAATAATAATTGTTTTTTTTTTAAGAAAAGCCTTTAAAAGTCCATGTTAGTGCATGAGAAACATAATCATTAGACATGCAACGAATATTCGACTGCTATTCGGTATTCGGCCTATTCGGCTACTTTTATCCTATTCGGCTACTTTTATCCTATTCGGCCGAATACCGAATACTATTCGGTATTCGAGTACTATTCGGCCGTATACCGAATAGGTACTTTTAAGTAAGATGTTTTGTTCTAGTCATAATTGATAAAATAAAAATATATTTATTTTATAATAATCTTATTTTCTTGATATTTTTTCCACTTCGAGGTCAATTAAGTATAATGAGGGCTTCCGGGTGTTGACCGTGTCATGGTAGTAAAATATATACACTACAAAATAAAAATAAAATGCACAAGATATACAATAAACTCGACGTTTCACCACGAGTTTCGAGTTTATTGTATATCTTGTGCATTTTATTTTTATTTTGTGCTGTACCTATATATTTTACTACCATGACACGGTCAACACCCGGAAACCCTCATTATAGAGACTCGGGCCGTGGAAGCCTTCGATATCATTTAATTAAGTATAAGATTAATTAAGCATAAGAAAAATTATGGCAACGTAATATTACAGGTTTCAATCCGATGTATATACAAAAATAATGGAATTAAAGAAAATAAATATAGGATGGAGAAGATGTGAAGTCTATGATTACATTATGTGCAGGTTTTAATCACTACCAAGGATAGTACTAGTGCGTTAGCCTGTAGTAAATATGCAGGTGAACACAAATTGAGTGAGTGTAATAGCGAGATTCTGAAATGTGGAAACTGCTTTAAGAATGTAATGAAATACAAGGTAAATATTGATTACAATCACTCAGCTAATGACAAAACCTGTCCCTGTTACATAAGAATAGCTGAAAAAATAAGATCGAAGGTGGTATATCAATAGCAATCAAAGAATGTGGATACAGAAAGACACATGGTTATTATTGGAATTATGGTTCAGAAAGACTCATTTCTCTACATTTTCCGGTAGTAGGTTACTCCTTTTTTTCTCATTCATGCGAATACTTTTGCCTAATATTCGGCTATTCGGCGATGAAGTCCGCAGAATAATCGGTATTCGGCCGAGTATACTATTCGTTGCAAGTCTAATAGCCATATTGACATATAGCGTAGAAAAATCTTAGACAAGCATTCTGAACTCGTTGTCCGTGTAGCTTATGCACATTGTCAAGACAGAGAAAGTATTCGTGGTCACAAAAATTAAATTGAGAAAGCGCTAGATTTGCATAAAATTTTACGTAAATTACTGTCTAAACAATCCGTACTACCGTATAATATTTTTAGATTTCAAAAAGCTCGTCAATTAATCCTAGAAACGTGTTCTTTGAATCGTAGCCTGGTATCAAGACGCAGCCTGGTATCAAGACGCAGCCTGGTATCAAGATAAATACGCCATATTTCTAGAACAGAGAGAATGGACAAGGTGTATATTGTTAATACCCATCTTGTTCTGAAGCAAGACCAAATTTCTTTGTTTAGTGCACGCAAAACCTAACACCGCTGATTTCCTGGGATTGATAGAGAGAGAGTGACGTTCAGATTCAGTGATATGTACTTCAAGATCATTATTAAGAATAGCGATAGCAGTAACAACATCTGAAGGATGGAATTGATAAAAAAATTGAGTATCATCGATGTAAAGTTGAAATTAACAGTGTTTGAGACGTTTAGTTGTATTAGAAGTATAAATTGCAAATAATAACGGGCTCAAAATATGCACTTCCTTGAGAAACTCCAGCCATTCACAAACGATATACAAATTGAGAACAGAATAACTGGATTAACAGTAAAAAGAAATAGAAAAAAGTAAAAGGGACCATATTATCAAAACAACACATCGATATCTGCTACAGCGCGGCTTAATTCTTAATAACTGAACAAAATTTATATCGTATCATGGGTGGGTTTAGCTACAGAGCAATTCTTGGTATGCATATTTATGTATGTAAATATAATGTTAACAAATTAGAGTCAATATAAAGCTTACTTGCAATTAGTTAGGTTGTATATTGCTATTTCAGAACAAGGTATTGTACATAGTCGTCAACAGTTTGCATCATCTTCTAATCTCGACTCTCTGAAGCAGTGCAAATGGTATCAATTTAAAAAGTATTTTGTGTTTGGATCAACTAATGCGATGTATATGCGCATGGAATATCTTATAAAACCTCTTTTTCTGAACGAAAAAGATAATTATTATTTACTTAATTAAATGAAATGTAAGTAGGTAGTTCGTGTCATACTCTCAATTTTGCAAAGTTAACCAAAAATTGTTTAAAATTGTTTTGTGTCACTAATAAATAATGAAAATTTGCTAGTATGCATTTCTCTGAAGCGCGTACTAATGCACACTAAAGTATATTTGTCTCTACTTTACTTTTAATACATTTTTATCATATTGAAATATCTTAATGAGACACTATGTATATTTACGCATGAGATAGACACATACCTATATGGTAATTGATTTCCAACTTTAAATGATCAGGTTACATACCCGCAAAAAGATAGACTGTACTTTTACGTGAAATTTCGTCGAGTCTAATACTTTAGAAGAGAGAATATGGAGTTCGCAAGTTATAGGTTTTTAATTCCTACCCATATATACATAATTACGAAAATAATAATAATGCTCGGGAAATGCCTCATAATTGAACACTCATAGGTATGATTATTAATTACAATAAAGTAGATCAATAAAGGGTGTATCGCACATCCTGTTGAATTTTCGATTATCAAAAAATAGTATTATATAAAGCATTGTTCTAAATGACATGTCGTGTCATATTAGTCGCGTGATGCATTTATAAAAGTAGTACTGCTTTTTCCACATTTTCTTATTTATCTAGGGAATCAGAAATCCCGTAGATTAGTTTTTTGTAATAAAATTCCCCTAGTTAGCATTTAAATGATTTCACCATAATTATTCTAAATGAGAAAACATTACATCGAAATTATTACACAATTAATCGAAAAACTAGAAAGCTTGTTTTCATTATAAAAAGGAAGGTAGGCGTTGAAGACGAAATCAACCAACTTTATAACTCGTTATTATGCTTACGTGAGTATAATAATTATTAAACATTTTAATTTTTAATTAATTTAATTAAAAATATTTATTTCGTGGTTAAGCAGTTAATGCGGTAGGTACCTATAACTATCAAAGACCTAACGGGGTCGTTGTTTGCCAGTCTACAAATTGAAAGAGGTAGAAATAAGTTGCTGAAGATTACGAAGACGAACCAGTACAAAGATAAAATCATAACCAAATATGTATTAAGTTATTCACATTTAACATAATAGGTGGTATTACTACGCTATGAAGAGGGCTGAATTGAGGCAAGTTGGAATACTACAATTTTTGTATCTGTGATAGGGGCAACTGCCATCATGCAACTGAATCTTGAAATCTTGCGGCATATTTCTCTGTGGTGTATAGAAAACAAAAATTTTTCACAAATAAAGCTGAGATGTAAAATGTACCACTAAAGAAATCATTGTCAAAACGTTTGTAAGGTATTTAAAATTGAACATTGAAAGGGAAAGGTGAGAGAGATGTAAATGTATATTTAAAATAAATAAGTAATTATTGTTGCAAACGAATGGATTCGGTGGAAATTATTGATAGGACCCTACTTTTACGCGACTATATCTAATATGAACTAACATCGATTAATATTGCCTTTGTCGATATTTATACCAATATTACACCAGAAGTTTTTTGTTGTTAAGTTTTTGTAGGTAAATTATTGTAAACATTAATCAAGCATGAAAGAAAATTAGTCGAATACAGTAATTATATAGATATTTCTTTAAAAATTTTGAGAAATATTTGAAGTTACTTAGAAAAACTATGACGTTTAATTCGAAACCAATACGTGTAATGAAATCAGCTGTCATAAAAACATGGCGATCTGTTTTCCCTAAGTAATCACGGTTTACAAACAGACAACACGACTCTACCTTGAGGCGTTGAAATTTTAAATTACTTATCCGAATTAAAAAGCAGAGTATAGAAACATCCGTTTTTAATCTTCATACACTACTGGATCATGTATTATACTGCAGTTCACAATATTTAAAAAAACTGACAGTGAATGCGATCGGCATGAAAGAGATATGGCCAGCTTTAGATAAGGTTTCCTTCAAAAAATTGAAAAACCAATTTACCTATATCACTTATTATTTACTAACGAGTTCATAATTAACTATCACTATTACAGTAAGAAGTTTATATTCATAATAATTCTTGACGAGAATTATTGTAGGCAAACATTGTTATTAGTATGTATAACTTTCTTGGGTACCACACTGCGGAAGAGAGACTTCTCTAATGTAGACACAAATACCTATATCCTTTATTTTAAAAATCCAAAGATTTCTTTTGTTATATTTTAGCATGTTCTCTCGGGTTGTAATTAGTTGTAAATCTATTTACCAGATATTTTCCAATTTTAGGTCAATTTAAACGTTAATTCGATTACGAATCAATTTGTTATTTTGGAATGATATCTCGAAAATAGATAAGTACATCCAGGTCAAAAAAATACATATACTAATTAGTTGTAAAACTACTAAACCAATTTAATTTAAAACTACTCGTTTCACGCGATTTACCTAGCATAAAATTTTATATTTGTTTTTACACAAAAAGATCAATTTACACGACTTACTTGCATTTCTCGTATAAATCTACAAAGTCAATGACGATTCGCGTTTTTTCTTCTGTTTTAACTGCTCGCCACTAATTCGTATCACTTTATTACACTAACTGCTTGATTTTGTATAATCATATGTGTGATAGAACTGTTGTATTATAAATAACTGTACCGTCCGATTGTCGACATAAAACTACTTATGTTTATGAGTAAATCATGCTACACATATCACTAAAAAACTATTCGTATCTAATAAAAACTGCATTAACACGTAGTATGTATAAATTTAAGGTTTACAGTTTTTTTCTATTGACACAATCAAGTAATGTGTAGGTCAATTTAACTATATTTTAGAAACAAGTAATTAAAAACCCTTGGATAAGCTTTTTATTTTTTGATGAATTCACATTTTTACGTATCTATACATATATACACCGTGAGTTTTTTATATCTGAACATATAACGTTAACATGCCCTATGTTGAAAAATTTGAAAAATAAACATTGAAGTACGTCAGGATTTTATTTGAGTAAATTAACTATATTATTAAGATAGTTCAATTAAACACAATATAAAATTAATACGTTTAATTTCGTTGAAAATCGAGCAGAAAAATACTACCGAGATTGTGAATAAACTTCGTGCCAAAACCATAATTTTTGAACCGACCACAATCAAATGGCACATCTAATAATATTTTTGGTTATAATACAGGCTAAACGATAATAAAAAGCCTGCACAACCTTTTTTAAGAAATTCGGATTCTATGCATAACACGCAGCGAGGATGCGATCCCTTAGTTCCTAAATACCTTCTATCTGTACATTATTAAAAATTTGAGATAACCCCAAAGAAAGAAGTCATTTGGCGGCAAGTCAGGCAAGCATGGTGGCCAAGCAATAGGGCCAAATCGTCTCACCTATCTAGAGATCTGGAAACATTTCTTGAAGGAATCGCGTAATACTACGGTAGAATTTGGTGGGGCCCCGTCCATTTGAAGTCACATATTTTCGATATTTAAATTTCGTATTTCCCGAATAACACGGGTTAAAAGGAGTTCTAGAAACTTACTTGTGTTGAGCATGCCATCGATAAAGAACGGACTGATAAGGGTGTTGCCTAATATTCTAGTCCAAACATTTGTGTTCTCATTATACTAGACGTGGGCCAGATTATGCACGTTGTAGTCGATTTCTGACAAGTACTAGATTTGAAATACAGAAATAGGATCAAACTGCACAAACAACACGCTTGCCTAAGTTGTCGCCAAATGACTTTTCGTTGGTGTTATTGCCAGTCGAAAATTTATGATAATATAGGTACAGAAAGAAGATATTCAGGAACTAAGAGATCGCATGCTCACTGCGTGTAATGCGTTGCATCTCAATTTTTTAAGAAATATTGCGCAGGCTTTTTATTATTATCGTTTAGCCTATTGTTTAGAAAGTGAAGGTAGGCACTTCGAACAATTACTTTGATATGTTTTCATTTACCCAATAGCTTTGTTTCACTTTTGTTTGCATAATTTCACAATCAGCACTACGGAGGTGAAGTACCTACATTAAATTAGTTTGTTTTCTGAAATTTGTACTTTTGTTGTAAGTAAATGATTTCTTATCTGGTGATTGGACCAGATCTTAAGTTTACTCAATCAATCAAAAATTGTGATCTAACGTAGTTTCATGAATACAATATTGCTTTGCTGTACTGAATTTGTTATTATTAGAAGTGTCATTTGAGTGTTGTCGGTTCAAAAACCATGTCATTGACACTAATGTTCTTCACAATCAGAGTAGTATTTTAAGTAAATTAATCGATTTTTAACGAATAACATCGAAGGCTTCCACGCCCCGAGTCTCTATAATGAGGGTTTTCGGGTGTTGACCGTGTCATGGTTGGTAGAATATATACAGTACAAATAAAAAATAATGCACAAGATATACAATAAAAAACTCGACGTTTCACCACTAATGTAAGTGACTTTTTCAAGAGCAAAGAGAGTATCTACGGTAGGGAGGGGGAGGTCCCCAGAAGGTCATGGTAACTACCTTCTGACTCAGAAGGTTTTTGCCTCTAGCGTGGTTAACACGTTGAGTTACCGTGACCTTCTGACACCCCTCACCTATCAGTAGGTTTTCGCCTCTACCGTGGTTTACACGTCGAGTTACCGTGACCTTCTGGTACACCGCTTAGATACCCTCTTTGCTCATGAAGAAGTCACTTACATTAGCGGCGAAAGGTCGAATTTTTAATTGTATATCTTTTGTTTTATAGATTTTCAATGAAAATATGCGTATTAACCTCGTATTTTGTTTAACTGAACTATTTTAATAACGAAGTGATACTCTAGTTAATTTATTCAAATAAAACCTTGGCGAACTTGAATGTTTATTTTATCAAAGAGTGCAGTAACTAACATTATACAATTGTCTACAACGCCTTGTCTTGTCCATTTTAAAAGTGAACATAGGGCATGTTAAAGTTATATGCTGAGAGATAAAAAAAACTCACGGTATATGTCAACTTTGGTATCATATATTCCATTCGGGATAATGATGTGCTATATCATCATTTTTGATCATTAGTTTAATTGCAAGTAATATTATTCTCTGCAGTTTTTTTTATGTTTTCTAAAACAATTGTAACATAGAGAACCACAAAAGACTGTGATATAACAATCATGTATAATTAACGATAAAAATGTTTTAATTATAGAAAAACCTGTAATATCCTGCATCAGTGACATTACAGACTTACTGTAGTAGTCGAATGACATATAGAAACTCAAAGTTGCGAAAACCATCGGAAGATCTGTATTTGCGGAAATTACGTCAAATGAGGTATGTATGCAACAGCCATTGAAGAAACATTATATCTGTGCTTTGTTTAAGTCCTTAAGTAAGTTCACACATATTCAACCGTGTGTAGCACAGAGATATTCTGCTTTAATGGTCTGGATGAATTACGTTTTGTGAGTACGATCGAAATAATAAATAAAAGAAATTATTCGTGTACTAGTTGCTAGCATGTCCAATAACGGAAAGAGTTCAAAATCTAAATTAATTTTGTCAAGAATTGTTGTTTTTCACCACGAACTCACTTTATTAATACATAAAATGGGTGATTTTTACACAAACTATCATTACGGCTGCGATCACGTATACCTATGTATTTATGCGCTGTTTGAACTAGCCATTATCATTGTCAGTAAGGACAGCACAGACAGTAAAGTTAATAACACCAACGATTCACGGATTTTATACAATATTGTATTCATGTAATATTTTAAAAACAATTTAGCAGTAATTAGATCATATTTAGAGTATGATCTAACACTGCGAGGTTTTCTTTAATAGAGAAAACATTGCAGTGTAATGCAACGAGTGTATAAATATTCAAAAGTTGCTAAATGAATTTTTTCGTTTATTTTTCTTTTTGAAAACTTAAAAGGATGATGAGGTTTCTATAACAAGAAACAGTATTCAATAAAACTTCTGATAAAAATTGGGTAATCGCATGGAGTGTAATAATACAAATAGGACAATTTCCGTTCCTGCATTGAAAAGCTGTCTCGATATATGGCCGTGTAGAAATCGTAAAATTTCACCTGTTTCGTACTGTGAGTAGTGCAGACATATTCGACACAATTGAAATATGGACTATCCTTACATGAATTTTCCGGCGGTTCACAGTTACAAACCCGTTTTAGTGGATCAAAGTTCGCAAACTGTGTCGTCCTTTTTCCATAAAAATCAATTGCTGTTCAGGAAGTTGTCGTCTTGAAGCCGCTTGTAATAGTATCGTTAAAAAATAACCGAATGAATGGCACTTTTATCAAATATTTTTCTGATGTATTCGGTAAATGGATATCCATTCATATTTACTGAAGTAAACGATGGTGTATTTTTCTGTATTCTCAAAATTTATGGAAAAATTTTCTGACATAAAGGTATTTCAATAGTGCATTACGTCAATCCTTGAAATATTTGAATCGATTTTGTGTATATGACTATTGACTTTTCCAGAAAGTAGTGAACTATTTATATGTATGGTACTTACATACATACTTAAAACATGGCGACATCTTGTCAGATTTGTGTCACAATAGTCTCTTTTTTAGGGAAAAACAATCCAGTAGAGAATATTTTGCTTACTTGGAGACTAGTTCCAATTAAACAGAATTATAGTCTATAGTTTTGAGTTTATGAACAAGAGAACAGCTACTAATAAATTCACTCAATTTATGGTTTACTTAACTTCGTGAAAAGTCTCCTCGTAGCGGAAAAAACTCTGTTTTACATTATACAAAGTTGAAAACATTTTAGATGAAAAATATAAATATAATCGAATAAAATTGGGCATAAGCATATATTTATACATAAACCACGCTTAAAGTCACTGTATCGTTCGGAATGATTCGGAAAAAGCGTAGCGGGGGGACGTACGCGGTAGCGTCACAGAATATCAAACAATCAGAATTTGCACTTCTTGTCGGCGCGTTTGATCTTTTTAAGACAGATTCAGTGACCTTCGGGCTATTCACGCCATTTTGTGTAGAAGAAACGCAGGGTTGGATTGAGAAAAATTGTACCGCTAACAGGGGGGTATTGACTGAAAATTAGATGCCCTTGAAATAAGCATATATAGAAAATATTCAAAATGGCAAATGCGTAATTATTTTGGTGCTATGATCCATCTACGTACATACACAACATACGTTTATGTGTTTTAGTTATACGTATTCAGTTATTTATATAAGATAATAGCATTATATTATGTACATACCTTGGAATATCTTTGGGAAACAAAAAAAAGCTTTCTTTGCCGGTATGATACCGCCTGTTCTTGCAACCCCTTGCAGCACAATTATGTCCCGTTTTTCTATCCATAAGTTTGATAAATAAAAAATGAAAAAAAAATAATTCTAAATATGTCTTAAAAACAATCTTACACTACGAATAAATATTTACAAAAATAACATTAATCTCGATACAATCCACAAAATAACCACAAACGCTAAAGACAATCATCTGATAGTCAGTAAACAATGAACAACGCTCGAATAACTACCGTGAAGTATTTTTCTTCTAGAGAAGATGGCGGATTACGCTGCGCACTAAAAATGCGCGTATCTACTTTTCGCGCCAGGAGGAGTGCAAATTCTGGTTGTTTGATATTCTGTGGTAGCGTTAGAATAGCATACAAGATAATCACATTTGACGTAACACTATCAATAAAATTTGCTATTTTATACGTATAAGCGTAAGTTTGTTATAAATATTTTCAGTTATTTCTTACGTAGGTACGTTAAATTTCTCTTCTTAAATTTCATAATAAAGTACGTAAGCAAATGATTTCGATAATCTCGTAAAAAGAACTACATTTTTATCAGATTTTGTTAGAATATTTTCTTGCTTTGAAAAATTTAAACAGGTAACGAAAATTGAAATTTTAGCGTAGTATTTAAAACAAGTTTTTACTCAAAAAAAAGCACTGACATCTAAGTAGTCTTCAAAAGTTGGTTCACTCTAATAAAATGAAAAAAAACCATTACCTAAAGAAGCCAGTAAATACTGGTAATAAAGAAATAAGAAAACATTCTAATGAACAAATTTCTGGAAAAAATATCGTAGTTAAAAAAGGAGAATTAACGTAAAAGCAGTTCTAAAACTTACATAATACATTTCTTCAAGAACTAAACCAAAAAATATTTCGCGGGGGAAGTTTAAATAAATGATAAGGTAAATTATTATGGTATTAAATGCTCAAAACGATTGGCAGGCGCAAAGAAACAATATTCTATTCTATCTAAAAAGCTCTTTGAACATTTGTAATTGTTTGTGGTGGAATAGTTTCCATACGAAGGACAATTTGTGCTCGCAATTCTTCTATAGTATTACGCGTTGCATTTCGAAAACCATAAATTGACGTTTGCAGATACCCGCATAGATAAAAATTGTTTGAAGGCAGATCAGGTGATCTAGGAGACCAGCGAATTGCGCTCCTGTTAGTTAGCAACCTGTTATCAAATGTATTGTGCAAAAATTGTTGTACTGGTGCAGCATTATGCGCAGGACATCCGTCTTGCTGGAACCAAACGACATTTACATTTGCTACAGTTCTATGGCGGGATTTACATTATTCTGCAAAATATTTAGAAATTTTACTGCATTGAGATTTCCCTCTATGAAAAATGGCCCAATTATGTGGTTACCGAACAGGCCAGTCCAAACATTTAGTTTTACAGGGTTGTGTTCGAGCGTCGTAAGTAAGATGTTTATTTCTTTGTGACCAATACCTGGACACGCTTGGGTTATGGCGGCCATGTAACGGGAACGAATATTCGCTACTCTTTTTCCGAATCATTCCGGCATACGATACAGTGATTTTAAGCGTGGTTTATAATCTGTATATGAATTTTTTAAGTTTCAAGTGTAGGCAAACTCTTGTTGTACATACCTACGTATACCAAACAAAAAACGATTATTTTAAAGTAAGTCATTTTAAACAAAGAATACAGTTTTGTCAACGTATACATATAAAATTGTGCTCCATGTAATAATATGGTATATCTTATGTATCACATTTGTTGCTGTGACTCTCAACCGCCCTCTTTACCATTTTTGCGGTGCAAATTTTGTATCACCTTTATTTCATTTCAAATTTTGTGACAGGCAAAGAGAAATCTAATAAGATACTTTACGATATGACTATTGCTTACTCCGATTTTGCTACCCTCTTTTCACGTAAGTGTGAAGAGTATAAGAGTTTGCGTAAGTTGTATGTATGAAAGGTATAAGAGTTTAGGTAAATTGTATTAACTTCAACTATAACAGAAGACAATTAACAAGGTATATTAGAATGCTCTGAGGAAAATAAAACCATTTGTGATAACGTGTATAAATAAATAAATATATAAATCAGTGGGTAACTGGAACCGGCAAAACTTGATTCGAAAAATCATTTTGTTGTCACATACATACATGATATTTTCTGTTTTAGTGTACGTAACATTAATTTTCGACAATATTAAGCGTTAAAAGTTAATTAACAGCTGACCTCAATAAAAACTGACACCAGTTTTAGCTTAGCTCTATATTTAAACCAAATTACTACATTATAAATTTCTAGCTGCTGTTATGGCCAACGCAATTAATCTTTTTCCGTTGTTAGTCAATTAATATTTAGAATCTAATTTTGTCTACCAAAATAACATCTACGGTTACATTAAGTACATGAATGTACCAGGTACATGTGTGCGTCAATTGTACGCATTGCTCGAATAAACCATGACCGTCTGCTAGTTATGAATGCTTGAAAAAAATGGTAAAGTTGAAAGCTCATAAATATCCAGTCTTTTTCTTCGTATATATGGATATATGTAGATACGTATCCAATGGTTTGAAGAGTTACCATTCTACTTGACCTATTTGCTAGTAGCTCTATACGCAACCATTATCGATTTCGTTTTACTACTTTTTAATGTACCATTAGTTCCGACATGAAAGTAACAGGTCACCATATACTTTAATGAATATATTAATATTGGAAAAGCTATACTAGTCGAAAGCGCTATACTAGGATATACGTAATAAAAGAAGTAGTTTCGAAATTACATAAAAATCGGAGTCGGTAAAAATTAACATCGACGATTTTCCAACAAAAATATGAATTCAACTAAAATGACAGAGCTGTTGTTGTGTTCGATCAAGTTTGAATGTGTACATAGGTATATTAAACATAATACATAATATACTCAATTTCTTTAAGTTAACGAAATTTATCTTATCTCAATTCTTTCACGAAGTAAGCATGTTAGAAAGCTGAAACTTTGAGGCAATATAGAATAAACTTCAAAACAAGAGCTGCTATATCACACATGAAAAATAAAGTTCACATACTTTGTTGGCTTCTATGTATGCGTATGCAGATACAGTTATGGTGATCTACAAAAAGTGTTTGATGCACAATTAATTTTTGCCCCCGCTAGCAAAATCCACTAGTGTTTCCAAAGATTAGCCAGAGGTTCTTATATTTTTATACTTTGGTAAAAAAATTGCGATAAATATGAGAAAAATAAAATGTTATTTCTTGCTCATTTCAGATTATCAAACACTGATAAAGCAATTGTGTCTATTAATTAACGAATAAGTAACAAATCTACGTAAGCTCAGGGATCGTAACATAACTAGTGACACTTTTAGGCATAGTCTTAACAGTAATTTATTGTTTTGTGGTGTTTAAGTGGTACAGCATATCTTCATCTTGCTGTCCTGACCAAGAGTCTAATAATAAATGTTTTATTTGACCGATATGCTTTGCTAGTCCAGTCCAGTACCAACCGTGTCATTATTTTTGTAGACATTTATATTACAATACAAAATGGCGAATAAAATATTCCTTGCTAAATACTGGTCAACTAAAATAACTATTACATACACATCTTAATATGATTGCAATAAACGCGTCAGGTTCAACAAAAAATATCAAAATTATGTTTGAAGTTCTCAACAACTTTTCAGAAGTTACAGGACAACGTAAGATATTGCAGCATACATAATACATTAGAAAGGATAGACAGACTTATAGTTAAGCATATAACTTATATTCCATAATCTAAAGAGCAAAAGAACTACGTAAATAAATTAAAATACCAGATAATTACCAATAATTTAATATGGTGGACAACAGATCAACGATAATCAAGAATTCGGCAGGAAGCAGTCGATACAGTAGAAATCTGTGATGCGAATGATAGTTTCGTTATTAGAAATAATACCTAAATGTTTTGTGTTATAGCATCTTTAGAGTTGTATGTTATATAGAATATAATTGAAATTAGGTGAATCATTCTTCCTTGAGAAATTGACAATTCTACAATTAAACAACGAGTTTGAAGTTTATTCATTGGTTTTGGTGATAATTACAATACGTAGAATTTAGCAAACAGCAGTTTGTGACAGCCTGTCTCGTCAACCATAGTATTGATAAGTACAGTAGTGAGTAATGGTCCAAGGAGTTCGCTCCTAGGAGAGAATTTTCAGATTGTAGGCGCTTGACCAAATTGTTTATAATCGCAATTAGAGGATAACTTTCTACACATCTACGCATCTTATTCTTTGAAAACTGAGGCAATGTTTCAATGGAGTGACGAAAGCGCCAGCATATATCTTTGGCACGAAGCTGAGGATGTAATAATTACCGATAGTGTTGGAATTGTTAAGCTTTTTCAGCTAGTTAAGCTCCTCCATTTCTTCAATATGAGAAACATCATTTTTAATACTAGCAAGTATTCTTTGAGCTACAAGTATTAAAAAAAATGTGAAACCATTGTGTTAACAAACCCAGTGTATCAGCTGTACACCTCTGTTCCAGCTTTGTTACATATTTTAAACTTCACATAATTGATTAATTCAAAAGATCCTTATGTTAATCGTAGCATAGTACAGATGCAAGCAACTAAATAATGCAAAAATACAGATTGTATTATAGTTCTAATCCGAATCTATTAAAATTTCGTTTACACATAGAGCGGTAGGTTCTGCTGATTAAACATAATACAAGCTACCCTCCATAACTACATACATTCACTTCAATTAATTTAATACTTGGTTACCAGTATGACTATTTAACATAATAATTGCAATTGATCATCTATATGAATTGCTTAATCACATTACATTATCATAGAAAGCTATTACGATTCTTGGTTTCGTTAATTTTATATAGCCATCATTAATAATTTTCTTCTAGAAAATTGGAACGAAGAAATAGATAACTTAAAGTTGTGAAAGTTCCTATTTATCTCTAAAACATATTTCGCAGGTGCAATATCAAATCTGCTAAAAAGGTCGGATACACCATTATGTGTCCAACAACCGCGGACGTATTCCCATGGCAAATTCTATATCCTCCTTGTATAGTAGGTTGGGACATTTATCTTTCGGTTACAGCTGATTTATTTATTCCGCTGAAAGTATTGGGAAATGTTCATAACAGAACACATTTCTAAATTTATTTAATACCTTAATTTATCTTAAATCAGCTTACACAGGGAGAACAACTTTTGGTCTACGAATTTTATTTGATTAATTATAACGTACTAGACTCTAATTATCCAATTAATCCAACTTCAATATAATTAAAGTAGTGATAGGATACAAAGGACCTGTGGTAGGGATAAACCAAACTAATGTAATGTAATAGAATCACATTATTAAGGTTTGTGGTGTTTGGTGTTAAATTTATACAGCGTGTTCATTTGAAAACTTCACCCCGTAAATTTCTGGAAATCTATGGAGAATTATAAAAAATTTCCTGAAACACGTAGGAATCGAGGGACACAACTTTTGACGCAAAAAGTGGGTCACTCGCTTTAAGCTCCGATCCCCTGGAATTACCCCCCTAAAAATCTTATCTTGGGGTATCGAGTAATACTTCATTTTAATAGTTTTCGAAATTTTTAAGAATTTTTTTTGTTTTCTATTTTTAATTTCAGGAGCATCGGAATTAAAATTTGAAACATTTTTTTTTAAGAAAAAATCAATGTTCAGTGTGCAAAATGTTGTCCGTTGTTCGCTAAACAATTATATAACCGTTGTTCGAAACTGCGCCATACGTTTTTGAAAACTTCTCTTTGAGTTCCACGACAGGTTGCACTAATCTTATGTCGAAGCGGGAGATTTTAAACAGAACCAAATTTCTAAGAATTGGCATTTCTAATTCGTACATTTTCGAATGGAGAAACAGACAGGTTTGTTTTAAGGTTGAGCTGTGAAGCAGACAAGCTTGATTGTCGAATATCCAATGAATAATATGCACCATCGATCTCACATGTGTCCATTTTCAATTAGGCGCTACGTTACTGCGGATGATATTTCTTACTACATGTTCCTTATATCTAGTCGTAGATCGATCCTTTCAGAAATTGCACATTGCCAACGAAACGGGATAACTTTCTACTACATTAGTCAAACTTCCGCTGAGAGAAGATTTGACAAGAGTTTATTACGAAAGTTGTAGTATATAATGGTTTCTACTCTGCAGATGTGAAATGTATGCTCACAAATGTTTGACAATAGGGACGTCAACGTCAAAAAAACAGTCAGTTTCAATTACAATAAAGTTTTCAGTAAAATTTTGGTGCAACGTAGTATTAGGTGCGTATACCGCGGAAACTCCTGCGAAGCGTCGATACCTGACCTGTGTAGGCTATATTCTACTGTACGATTGTATTGGCAAAAATAGCTTACCGCATCTTTGTTCAGCGGTACATTAGATTTCCTATCGAGCGGGCGATGGATGTAATTGGTAACTATCTTAATTATTTCCGCAGAATACCACCGTAAAATTGTTTGACCATAAACAGTTTTTGCTCCGACGTATAATATTCCATTTTTAAAACGGCCGTTACGACTCAGCAGCGCGCTTTATTAGAAGATGTGTGAAGTAGTGAGCGCTAGGAAGTATGAATTCAACTGAAATACGCATGCTAGTGTGCGACAACAATTGTGTACCTATCTCACTCGCAGTCTGCATAGTTGGGCTTGAATTTCTTACTCGCGATCATCTGCTCGATGGGAAATCTAATGTATTGCTGAACTAAGATGCAGCAATGTATTTCTGCCAATATATACAATTGTACAATAGAATACAACGTACACAGGTTAGGTATCGACCGCTCGCGCGCGTTCATACGGTATGTACTTATATGTATACATTTTACTACTTCCTATATCCAGCGATATACGTGCAATGTATAAAATGGTCACGAATTAGTACTGTGTAACACAGATCAGCACGGATGAACATAAGAAGCAAATTTAATGTGTGTAATTCACATTCATGTGGAGCGAACTACACAGCAGGTTATCCCGCATGGAAAATACAGGGTGATTCTCAATATATGCGACAAACTTTAAGAGCTGATTCCTGAGATTATTTTGATCATAAAAGTTCATATGAGTATATGTCCAAAACGGTATGGTTTTAAAGTTGTACAATGTTTAATAGTAAGTTAACTCGTTTAATGTTTTTATTATAAATACAACAAAATAATTAGTAAAAGAAAATTAACTTATACTAACTGTTGAAAATGACCACCCCCAACTATAATACAAGCTTCTATCCTCTGTTATTGTCTGGCAAGTCCGTTCTAAAATACCAGGGGTATTTCGAATTGTTTGAAAAGCTGCGATAATACGATTTCTCAGTTCATCGAAATTTTCAATGGGAGTCGTATAAACTAAAGATTTAAGGTAATCCCAGAGAAAAAAGTCCAAACAATTTAAGTCTGGAGACCGAGGAGGCCACGGTTGTGGACCTTCCTGTCCTATCCACCGATCTGGATACGTATTGTCCAAAAACTCGCGAGCAACTAAACTAAAATGCGCTGGAGCACCGTCATGCATAAAATACGTTTGTAATCTTAATTGCAACGGAACTTCTTCCAGCAGTAGTGGTACCTCTTCTTCAAGAAAATTGCGGTATATGGTTTGGCCGCTGCAATCGCCCGACATTAACCCCATCGGGTTATTGTAGGATGCGTTACACAGAAGTGTACGACACCACTGTCCAACATCCCAGAAGCTACTCTGGGAGCAATTATTGAGTGCCTGGCAAACTGTACCAGTAGGTATCCCCCAAAAACTAATCTCCCGATTGCAACATATTTGCCAAAAAATATACAGTCCAGAGGCGATTACTTTCAAGAATAATGAAATAGTAAATTAATATTTACTATTTCATTATTCTTGAAGCTTATATTAAAATTAAATAAGTAACCGCCTCTGGACTGTATATTATAACCATAGAACGCTATAATTAGCGTTCGTGGTTTATTATAAATATTCTTGTATTTTATAAAAAACAAATGTTTGTTTTATAAAAAAACGTTTTCATGTGAATATATGTTTATTTTCATCTAGCAGTTTATTGTAATTTCCGCAGCGATCCCTCACTTTTGGTCGCTAGTGTACAGGGTGATTCTTAATATACACTGACAGAGTAGCTTCTGGGATGTTGGACAGTGGTGTCGTACATTTCTGTGTAACGCATCCCACAATAACTCGATGGGGTTAATGTCGGGCGATTGCAGCGGCCAAACCATATTTATCAGGACACCTTCTTTTTCTTTTACTTGCAAATAATTTTTACAAAGTCGGAAGGTATGCTGGGCATCAGTGTCCTGCTGCAAGTAATACCCCTCACCAATTAATCTTTCTCCTAAAGGAATAGCGTGGTTCTCCAAAATGTCTCGATAAGAATAAGAATAATTTTCTGTTTTCAAAATTTCGTCAATTCGATGCAGATCTCCGATTCCATTAAAGGAAAATGAACCCCAAATTAGCACAGAACCAACTCCATGCCTAGGAGAGCGTGCAACACATTGCGGCAGCATCTTTCAACGAGCTCTTCTTCTAACAAAAGTGCGACGATTAAGACTTGAAATTTGCTTTCGTCCGTTAATAGCACCTTTGACCACATGCTCATGTCCCAATCTTTATGCTGTTTGCCTCATTCTAATCGTTTCATACGGTTTTGCGACCGTATTAATGGTTTTCTTGCGGCTATTCGACCGTGCAATCCAGCTTCGTGAAGCGCCTCTTCACTGATGTGAGCGACACCGTGCGGCTTTCATTTAACTGTGCACGGATTTTTGGAGCTGTTAGGCGTCTCTTCCGTGTGGAATTTAATGTAATTCTTAAATCCTCAAAGAATCCTCTAAGAATTTCCTCTTATATGGGTTGTTCTCAACACTCAAAACTTTAACGTTGTCAAAATTAACTTGTGGCCCGTCTCTTCACAGTGGCAACTGAGGGCTGTATTACTAGTATGGTTTCTCACATTGAAATTAAGACACAAAAATTAAGAAATTGGATCAGCACTCACAAAAGTAATGTATGCGTAAATTGATAGTTTCGTACCTAGTTACGTGTCCTCCGGCACTCCCTTCTTTGTGAAAGTTATAAGGTAATTACAGGATTTAATTTATTTATTGTGCAAACAAAAAGTGCAAACCTTATAAATTTATTATTACCTACCGTGTCGTGTTTGAAAGTATTTTCATTCAACTGTTTATATTCCTAATTGCTACAATTCGAAGGGAGAAATAATCGCGCAATTTATGTTCTCAATTCCAATATCCAAACGAAAAGCAAACTTTAGCGCTCACTCTCGAAAACAAAATAAACATTGTCTTTAGTAAAATCTTAGGCGCAGATTACGTCAAGTGAAAATAAAGGCAAGTAAAACCCTTTTAACCAATTAAAGGGTGTACATTCAATTAAATGCCATTAAGATCTACTTGTGACACAAGCTCTTTCGTATTCTTTAGATTGAATCCAATTTATTGTAATAAAAGAAATAACAAACGACGTTGAGAAGCATGAACAAATCATATCACGAATTTGCGTTTCTCGAGCAAATGTTAAAAGACCAATAAAATTAATTTTGGTGCGCAATATTACGATATTACATGGCGTGTCGAATTGGATAATGCAAGGAAAACAAGGGAGTAGGAATTCCCTGAGGCATGCGGCGAGTGCAGCGGGCTTTCAAACAGGTGGTTCATCTCTCAAAGACCAATAATCGAATAATTATTACGGTAACGTAACACTAATCGCTTGAAAAGCGTCTAATGAAGAAGTGATACGAAATTGTGGCAACATTAATTAAAACAATGATTTTTTTTCAATCTTGTTATAGCATCTCGAAATATGAGATATTAAAAGCGGCAAAACAAAAACATGTGTTTCTAAGTTCATACACTGACTACTTATTTTGCGTCTATGTTGCATTATCATGTATTATGAGCCCTATATTTCTTTACTTTTTCTATATCTGTAGGTAGCTAAGTTCATGGTGATTAGTCAGATATTTTCCATGATCTGATGTGATTGTTGCAATACTTTTTTCCATGTACTCTAAATTACCCATGCTACATACATGTATGTACATATATTTGGATATGGTATGTAAGTAGGTATGTACTATGCTGGACAGCTTAAAACGAACGCTTAGGAAGACGGGTGAACCTTACGCACACCGAGGGTGAATCTAGTCGGGGACAAATGGCTCAGGTACACAGGTAAGCAGATTTACGTGCCCGCTTCCCCTCAGGCACTTGCCTGCATGATGTATGTAAGGCTTACTTTCCTTTCTCTGCGTTCGTGTTAAGCTGTCCAGCATAGTACATACCACTATACAATTTTGTCTGGCTTGTCTGTGTCACAATAAATTATTCTTATTTTTATTCTGTGCTTTGAAGTTTACAAATCCTTTAGATTAAAACCAAAATATTAGTAAGATTGGCTGTTTGAAAATAATTGATATATATAAGACGATTGATTGCTATACAGTTTGAAAATTACTTTGTGAATTGAAAATTGTGAGAGTACTTTGATATCTCGTTTAGTTTGTTCTTGCTTTTTACGAATTTAGTCTTACTCTAGTTTGAAGCTCTGCTTTTGAAATCGTCATTATCGTTTTTACATAACCTTTGGTAAATACCACTCTGACACCATTATCTTGGCTTTGTCTATCGACACAATATATAACAGCAGATAGATTGAAGTAATCGAAACGTGGTTTTATGTATAACAGTTGTTCAAAGCGAGTGAGTAATCGCCTATTACTGGGGATTGATGTTGAGGAAATCGAGACCGCAGTTAAAAGTTTGAAACCTGTCAAACTTGCTTGATGGGACGGTATTTTGCCAGAGTTCCGCCATAATGTTGGACAGCGGGCAAAACACTAACTCTCAAAAGTCTATTCAACTATTATTGATACTGGCTCAGTTCCAACCTCCTGGAAACACGCCAAAGTTGTGGCAATATTAAAGCTCTGAAAAACCGGCGATGACCTCTCTCACTATCGCCCAATATTCTTGCTGTGCATGCTATTCAAACTATTAGAGCGTATCGTTGTCCGTAGAATAGCGAAAAGAATCTACCAAAGCACACCTGTTGAGCTAGCAGGATTTAGATCAGGTAGAAGTTGCTGTGACCAGGAACTAGCGCTAACTTCCAGTATAGAACATGGTTTTCATCAAAAGAAAAAGTTCGGGGCGGTGTTAACCTGTCGGCCGTGTACGACACCGTATGGCAACACGACCTCGTGTTTAAGCTTCCCAAAGTGCACTCGCAGCTAACCATCACGGAGAAAATAGCAAAAAATGGATTTTGAATAATGGTGTTTCTCAGAGAACTGTTTTAGCTCCAGTTCTCTTTAATTTATATACATATAGCCAATAGGACTGCTACAAAGGCCCAAAAGTTCCAGTACGCGGGTGATACTGCACTTTTAGCATAAGCAAATACTTTCAGCGAAATGGAATGCGGATCTTCTCGTATTGGAACACTACTTCAATTCCTGGAGGTTGAAACCAAACCCGAACAAAACTATCGCCACATGCTTTCACCTTGATAACGAACAGGCATCTATACAAATACAGCTAACTTTCTATGGTGTCCATGTGAAGTTCGAGAAATACCCTCGTGTCACGCTCGATCGAACGCTTACTTATAGAATACACCTCACCAAAGTAGCTTATAAAACCAGTGCACGTGTGAACGTCATCAACAAATTAGCAGGAACATCATGGGAAAGGTCGGCAACTATGCTACGGATATCGACAGTGGACTTAGTGTTCTCAATAGCCGAGTACTGTGTGCCTGTTTGGACAGATAGTAAACATATGTACGTCAATTGTTGACACTCAGCTGAATCGTGCCATGAGAACAATAACGGGATCATTAAAACCCACAAATACAAATTGGCTCTACGTATTATCTAATATTCAGCCCTTTGATTTCAGAAGAGATGCAGCTACTCTACGGGAGTATAACAAAATGGCAGCTAAATGACATCTCCCAATCCACAATTCATATATTTTGAGGAAGAGGTTCAAATCCAGAAACCCTTTTTGCACCAGAAGTGCAGCACTGGCGGACATGGTTTTTGATATCAACAAGGAATGGCGGCGAAGATAGAACGTTAATAGTATTCCCAATAACTACCTTGTAGATGATGAGTGGACAACGTTAAACTGATTCCGGACTGGTCAAGGTAGTGGTTTATACGTAAAGAAACTCTGGAGTCTTGCAGCAGAGGAGAGCTGTGAGTGTGGGGGCAATATAGGCGATGAGCCACATCATAGAAGAATGCCCAACCCTCTCTTTCAGAGGGGGACTGGCCAGTCTACACCCGTGTATCGATGAAGCAAAGACTTGGCTGCGGAACAAACAAGTTCGATATTTAATTATAGTTTAGTTTTTATTTATATTCTGAACCGTTTTTTGCGCTCATATTGCCATTAGATATGTAGTTACTGGGGGAATACGTGAGCGGACAATGTTGCAACGCATAGTTTTTCCGGAGGTACTTCACTTTTTTGCCAAATGACACACCGCGCAACAAAACAGTCATTTTGTACTTGTTTACAAATTTGTTCACTTGATTCATGTTCTTCACTGTCTTCACTAGGATTTGATTTCAGTTCAAAATCTGAATTTTGATCTGAAGCATTTATTATACCTGTTTCTTCATTATTAGAAATTCCACTTTCTCCAGACAAGTCGGCATCACATTGATATGCCCAACGTAGTTTCTTTGTAATCTTTATCCCCGTAACGCATTTGTTTTAACATGGAAGCCATTGCCACAGTTGACGTGCACATATAAATTCTATTACCACAAATGTAAGTACGTTAGCCAAATCTGTGTTACTCTTTGAGCTGTTATTTACATATGGGTCTATCAAGCCCATTACGTGTAAATGCATGTCATTAGTAAATAAACATTGTTTAAATAATTTAGTGTCATTATCATGCAATATTATTTGGCCAAGATGTTGTAAGAATCGTCTAATGTGGAATATCGAAGACGGAATTAAAGAAAAATGCAGATCGAAAATCTCAGAAAATGCAATAGGGTGCTTTGCCTCGGAAGCCCGCGATGTGCATCGTAGGGTTAAAACAGGTTGTACATACACTACCCTATATAAGGGATACATATGTAAATACCTACATATCTATTTAGAATTTAATATTAGTTTTAAAATGCTCGTATCTATGAAGTGTAATTTTGTAAATTCTGATACACTGATCCTAAATGCCCCACAGCACACAGCAAGCAATAATGTTATAATATACCCATTACCTAGTACCAATTTAGTGAACAAAACCGTGTATTAAGGTACATCAAGAACATTTGGGATATTTTCATCCTACTGTATTCCGAGTGAAAATAAATTTTCGCATGGCCTTACTGTAAAATAATATTACACCAGTGCATCCACGTCATCGTTAAAGGGATATATAAAATTTCTAAACTTCGCAAAATGTATGAAACCAGATTACGCTCGTACATTAGTGTCAACTATATGTTTAAACGTTTTGTATATTGAACTACGTTGTGAAAGAAAATAGTTTTACTACCTTAAATATAGAATATTTCTATGGATAAAGATATTATATTATTCTGTATTTTTATTGCTGCATGAAAGATAGAAAGAAAACTTTATGGGCAGTACATTTTGCAATTTGAAAACTATATAGGCACAGAACATCTTCTTTGTTTCGAGACGATTTTATTGCAATTGGTATAAAAGTAAAATAAACTATTACTTCTTAAAGCAATAAACATGTTTTACGATGTAAATATTCAGATTTACATTTAGATTGAAGAGAAACGAATTGAAATTCACAAATAACGATACGGAAAACGTCAATTATATCGGTTCACGCTAATGTTTGGGAGATATCGCACGGCTTGCATTCCGTATACATGTTTATTATGAATTTCACTAGATGTTAAACATTTATTGAAAAATAAAATACGTTAGGTTCCAGTTAGTTTTCCGAAATTTTGGCAGAAATGTTAAGAACGATGAATGCCTACGTAGTAGAATTTCGATCCGATGTGAGTGTTTTACATATTGAAATTGAGGTGTGCTTGTATTGTGTGTACAGACCACAATATAACTGGGATGGATGCTTGCTTAGAATTTAGTTAGCGACATACTAGGGCAATTTTGTTACGAATTAGGATTTTTGTGATTTTCACTACCTACTTTCCTTAACCCGTCAGTGTATGTATTGTTAATATCAAACCAAACTTATGACCAGATTACTGCGTTGTGTACCTATCTATAATTATGATTCTACAATTTGCAAGTGTTACTATACATGCATATACTACGTCTTTAATTTTCTTATATCGTCTTATTGTTAGTTTGATCGTTAATTTGCATAATCAAAATTATTCTTAAATGTAGCACCAGAACAACGGTACAGAACGAACTAAGAGTAGTTCTAAGCAAATGCTATCTTACCAAATAAAGAAAACCTGTTCTACTATACTCAAAATTAAGTGGTCACTTTTCTTCTTTTTTTTAATTTTCGACCTTTCTACCGTTAGGTGTAACTTTTCAGCTGCTCGATTTGTCCTCCATATTGGCGTATATTATAGACTTTATTATCTCTAGTCAGTATCATGATTTTAGATTTCTGTGTAGTTATCAAGTTCATATTCCAATACCTCTAAATTATATTGCAAGATCTTTTCGTAATCCTACACCATAATCATGTTGTCTGTAAATAACAGTTCATTAATTTCTGTTCCTTACCTTTGCCAGTATCCTAATTTCAGTGTCCTTATCTTGTTCTTAGCTTTCTTCATTGCTTAATCTAGCTATGGAGAATAGCAAGGGGCTTAACATACATCTTTGTTTTACTTCGATCTTTGCTTCGAACACTTTTGATTGCTCATTGTTTTTGCTTATAATGTTCTTATTGTTTTTATAGATTGATTCTATTATTTCAATTATTCTGCAATGTACATTCCCCTTCCTTAGCTCTTCCCATTCTCTTCGTACTCTGTCAAATACATTTTTTTATCTTGTGTGCTTCTTCCACGTTAAAGCTCCATTGTGTCTATTCTATTGTATTTTCAATCTCGCTTTTTTATCCTTCTTTTAATTATTCTAACGAGTAGTTTTACAGGTAAAATTGTCAGCGTTATGCCTCTATAGTTACTACACATTCTTTTGTCGCCAGTGATCATTTATAAGAAAACCAATGTTATAACAACTCTAAATATCCAAAAACAACAATAAGAAGCGGTGCCATTGTCTGGGTATTCAGAAGAAAAATTATTGGATTCCAATCAAAATGAAATTTATTAACTGTATAAATGTGGCGTAATCTTGAGATATTGAAGTTTATTTCTTTACGATAACTTTGCGCTAACATATGTAGATGTGTTAAGCCCTCAGTACATTCAAATTAATGTCTAGTGAGACAAACATACTACAGCATCTAAGTTTCAAACAATTTCATTTACTAATCTTTTATCATCCATAGAATCATTTCGTGATATCACTGAAACATACTACGTAATTATTTCATTGATCACACGAAAAACTCCCTAAAAGCAATGTTCAACAGCTTAGTTTATAATGTCATGAACATCACATAAAATTATCTGCCCTTGATATGGGAATACGTTTGCCTTGCTCCATTTCTTTATACTTAAAACTTAGCACCGGCGCGACTGATACTTCTATGGACAACTGTGCAGAAGAAGAAAGATTTCTAGATTCATGAAACCATAAATTGAACCAACAGAAGAAACCACAAGAGTAGTATCTAATGCTTTTGACGTGAATAAAACGTGGATATTTTACGATTAGTAGATGAGTCTATTCTATATACATACATATAATTAAATCCAGCAAAGACTTCCATTCCAAAAATGTGTGATTACTTCCTACTGTAAATTAGCTGAATGGCTATCATCAAAATCCTCCCAAAATCCCTACATCAAGGAAGCAAGTTTCAATAATTTGATGGAGTAATTCAAATTTCTCAGTCTGCAATAAAAACTAATTGTATGAAGCACTATACTTTTCATGATAGTTACTCGCATGTTTTAATTATTTGGCTGGTGATTCTCACACTCACAATATTATAATTAACGGAAACGATACTTATTATATGAAAACATTCTACTAAATACCAGTGAAGACCAATTTTATACCTATATTTAAGTGAAAGATATACGAATTCCACACATAGATAACATTCTCGAAGAGATTGTAGTGGAAAATAAATTATGGTGAAGTGTTCTTGTTTACGCAAATAAGATTCCCTATTTAACTGTCACTAAAGAGGATTCTTTTTCCATGAGATGTCTAAGCAGGTATGTTATATGTTGGTTATATACGATGA
>ML216024.1:0-10032 GCA_004785975.1 Popillia japonica | reverse complement strand
TTCTTTGTTAATTGCCCAAATTATGCATACACATGCTAATCTTTCCACTTTGGGGAGATTAGTCCTTGCAATAATCAGTTTAGTTCTTGGTTAGTTGCCCCAATTTGCATACACATGGTAATCTTTTCACTTTGGAGAGATTATTCCTTGCAATGACCAGATTAGTTCTTGGTTAGTTGCCCCAATGATGCATACACATGGTAATCTTTCCACTTTGGGGAGATTAGTCCTTGCAATGACCAGTTTAGTTCTTTGTTAATTGCCCAAATTATACATACACATGCTAATCTTTCCAGTTTAGAGAGATTAGTCCTTGCAATAATCAGTTTAGTTCTTGGTTAGTTGCCCCAATTTGCATACACATGGTAATCTTTCCACTTTGGGGAGATTAGTCCTTACAATGGCCTGTTTAGTTCTTTGTTAATTGCCCCAATTATGCATACACATGGTAATCTTTCCACTTTGGGGAGGTTAGTCCTTGCAATGACCAGTTTAGTTCTTTGTTAATGCCCCAATTATGCATACACATGGTAATCTTTCCACTTTGGGGAGATTAGTCCTTGCAATGGCCAATTTAGTTCTTTGTTAATTGCCCCGATTATGCATACATATGCTAATCTTTTCAGTTTGGAGAGATCAGTCTTTGCAATGAGCAGTCTACTTCTTTTGCTCAAGGCCACCGTTCCATTCTTGGGTTGCATCCCCAATTGATTGTTCCACGATAGTCTTATAGTTTCTCTATAGCTTGCCCATCAATTCTTTGGGTTTTGAGACTGGATTTCCTATTCTCTTGTAAATGCTATGTAGGCAGTCTTAGTGGGGTTTATATTGGGGCCCACTGATTTGTAATACTTTCCTCTTGCATAAAGAACTATGTCATTATCATAGCATTGGACAGCATATGCCTAGTTTGATCAAGTTGCATAGGAATTCATTTATAGTCAAACTTCACATAAGTGAGGAGGTGACTCCACCTTGTGGACATCCTCTAATCGTAGTCCTGGTGCAAAGCAACTGCAACAACCACCTGGACGTAGTGCCGTCCACCTCTCGTTGAGTTAATGCTTTCTTCGTGCAGAATGTTGTCAAACTGACAGTAACTTCGATTAGTTGTCATCAGTTGCTCCTGGACTGCATTCTATTAAATTTTTTAAAAATTTGAGAGATCAGTAGAAAAAGGATTTACTTAAAGTGTCAATGGACCATTACAAAGATGGTGGCAACCAGTATAGTTAGGCCAATTTACAGATAACAGAATTTATAAAATCATTTCCCGCCTGAAAGCAAACACGTCTTTTATCTCGCTCTCATCATCCGTACTACAACTCTCCACACATTTCAGGGACCTTATTGATCCCACCTAGTTCAGAACGAGCGAGTACGAAGCGGACCGGCTTCAAGGCCATCAAAAGACATCCTATTTAAACAGTACACTTCGGCAAATCGCCTCAGACAGTTTCAACGTTCGTTTGTCCGAAATAACCTTTGATGTCGTCGAAGTTCGCGTCAAGTTTAAACATTTTCCTCGCCCCACCTATCGGCTATAAGTCTGACGTCTTCTTCTTCTTCTTCATCGTTGGCTCCGTTGAGAATTTTCCGTCTGCGTCGTACGCGTCGTCCTTTTCTTCGCAGTAGTAACAACACCAGTATTACTAGCTGCGGACGGCCGACTACTTTTCACTCAAAGGATATTGCTCCTCCGCAATTTGCGTGAAAGTCTTTTGAACGAAACTAATATAACGTCAAAGCGGACGCGGCCTTCTCAGTGACGGACGAGATGATTTAGGTAAATGGCGAAATAATCCCGATACGTTAATGGAATAAACACGACAACGCGGAGATATCCATCAAAATTAACAACTCCATTATCCTTTCAGGGAACGGAATCTGCGAAATCACCCGCATCCGTTTTAAATTCAATTTTTCTCAATTCACGCGATCGTCTCCAAACTTGACAGCCCGTGGAAGGCGAGGCGAGGAAGAAGCATCCACTTTCGACTTTACGCGTCTCATCACATATTAGTTACCACCCGTATTTCGCTTTCAACCATCCCCCATTCCCCAATCTCTTCGCTCGTTCTTTCTCCGCAGTAGTTATTCCCCCCGACCACATTTCGCTATCTCTCGTTGCGGTCTCGGGACGCATTCCCGCTTGATTAATGCGATTTGAATGTGATAGATGGCGCGTTCGGCCGCCTCCTCTCTCACAATGGTTATCGAAGAATGCTTTCGGCTTCTTCCTTCGATGCTAACGTATTACATCGGATGTCGACGTGGTGTCGGATTTTTAGCGCAATTTGTAAGATTACATTGAAAGGGGGGGAGCGGGTATAGAAGTGGGGGGTGGATATATGCTGAGGTTGGGGAAATGCGAGAAAAAGTAAGTGTGGTCGTTTCTTTTTTAGGCGAAGATCGTTGGAAACCTTTGAATGTTAAAATGTGAGTTAATTCAACTTGGGAAGGAGGCGGGGGACGGAGAGAGGGCGAGGAGGAGGGTTCTAATTCTTCTCCCAAAAAAGATAATGCAACTGAGCATGTTTGTGATCTTTCTAAATGTGGTGAACCCTCACCATCAGAAGACGATTAGATATAAATTTTGTCGGCAAGGCAAGTACTACCATTTTTCTCTGATCTCATTAACGTTTTCATACACCGTTTCGCAGAATGACATCTGTCAATGCTTGCTCTTCTCCTGTCACATCAATAGGTTTTGAAACATCTATGGCCGGACAGTGCTTGTGTCACAAAATATTCGATCTCTTCGTGATGGCGTTCCAACCACGGTCGTATGTCGAAGATCAACCTCCTTCTCCGTATTGCGTACTTTCCGTTCAGCCATTTTTATACAGGCATCAACTTTGGACGTCCCTCCAAATCCGTTTTCCCGTTTCTGTATAACTAACTCCATTGGCTGCATCAGTAGGTAAGCTATGTCACTACGAGAACAGTCACTCGACATGGACACTCTGTATAAGCCGTTTTTGATCTGTTTTTTATCTGGGTTTAAAAACAGGTCGCAACTAACTAAAATCAGGTCAAAACTGGATTATACAGCGTGTCTACGTCGAGTGACTGTTCTCGTAATGGCATAGCTTACCTACTGACGCCGCCAATGGAGTTACTTATAAAGGAACGGGAAGATAGATTTGGAGGGGCGTTCAAACTTGATGCCTGTACAAAAATTGGCGGGACAAATGGCTTAACGAATAGTTGCAGTAAGGAGGTCGATGCCCGACATAAGTGGTTGGAACGCCATCACAAAGAGTTCGAATATTTTGTAACACAAGCACTGTCCGGTCATCGATGTTTCAAAACCGGCTTATACAGCGTGTCCACTTCGAGTGACTGTTCTCGTAGTGACATAGTTTACCTACTGCCACCGACAATGGACTTATACAGGAAGAGATATTCGATTCGTTCTGACTTGAATAGAAACGTTTCAACACTTAATATTTTAGACCAAATTGTTCTCCAAACTTTTAAAAATTTTTGAAATCTTCTTGGGGACTGTGGATCTAGAATTGGCGGATTCGAAATCTAATTCAAAGTTTTCTTAAGGTGATACCTAAAAGGGTCGTGTCCAGTGAATAAAGTCGTGGTGCTAGTACCATTGGTCGTCATCAGGGTAAGTCGGTATCTCATAGCAGATACCGATCTAGATTGGGCCAATTGCTGTAAGGTAGTCCTCCGAATAATCACAGTGACGCCAGTAGGTAACCTATGCCACTACGAGAACAGTCCCTTGACGTGGACAGGCTGTATAAAAAAATGCAAAGAGATAAGCTTTGCATTTATAAAGACACTAATGAGATGATTCCTCCAAAACAGCATGAAGACTTTCTACAGGCTTATGACGTCTTGAGAGCAACGAGGGGGATCTATCAAAATGGACCTTAGCTGAGTTCGAGTATACATTTTTGTAGAATGGTGTGGAGCTGAATGAAGACGAAGAGGTCCTCGTATCGTCGTAAGGTTGGGTGAAAACACTTTTCAGCCTTCCACGCTGAAAAAGAGGGTTTCAATTTGAACACAGGGCTCATTAATTGCTTGAAGGTCTTTACAGGCAACGACCTAATCGTGGTTTGGCAGTTTCGTCTGCGTTCCTCTAGAATACGCCTCGTTGTCACCTGTGGTGAAAGTCAGGTAGTATAACTAATAAGAGTATTCTTAAGTGTGAATTGCGTGGCGAATGCCACATGGGAACTACGAGGAATTCTTCCACATCCTAAGTGGTGATGGAGGCTGGATTTGTCTTCCTCCAAAACCTTTCCGCCCTCTATTTGGAGGCGTTAAAAGAAAGCAAACACTCGCAACTAACTAAAATCAGGTCAAAACTGGATTATACAGCGTGTCCACGTCGAGTGATTGTTCTCGTAGTCGCATAGCTTACCTACTGGCGTCACTGCGATTATTCCCACCGCTTAACGGGGCTACCATACAGCAATTGGCCCAATCTAGATCAGTATCTGCTATGAGATACCGACTTACCCTGATGACGACCAATGGTACTACTTCTGACCTTGCCCGATGCATGAATTGACAAAATGCAAAGAGGTAAGTTTTTAGATGGGGTCTGCTGGACAGAAATGAGGACCAATACGACTGCGGTGCCCTTCAGGACATGGAACACCTGTCCTGTACGAACTATGACTAGGTAAACAGGAAGCATTGGAAGTATTGGATACGAAAAAGTGAGTAAGTAGTAAGTTAGCCGTCTCTAATGAGGAAAATTTTAAAGACACTGTATGTGAGAAATACACTACTGCTCAGAATAGTATGGATACTTCCTATTTGGTGCAATATTGTCTTACTTAATCAATTTAAACAAAACAATTACAAACAAAATAAGGTATGTAACTCGACCAAATATGGGCACCTCTAAGCAAATTGTTGTATATAAATGAAAGTACTGCAGACTTTGCTGGAAGTTCTGGAGGAGCTAACAGCAGTGAGAAAGATTGGAAGTGGTCATCATCTGATGTATCATCAGGAGTTAAATGTGCAGAAGAAAATACTGAAGACGATAAAGACTCCAATTCAGCATCTTTATGTGTGGCAGGATTCGATTGCTTAGGAGGAATAAGATTGTTTCTTTGAGACTGTTCTTTGGTTCTTTGGTTTAGGTACCTTATTTGTTAATCTACTACTTGGAGGAAAACATAATAAAAACAATAGAAACATAAATTGTTCCACTCTCTCTGCAAAATCGTCCAGAGGTAGTTGTTTTCATGCTGACATTCCCTTCTAATTGGTCTACCAAGCTCGTCCCACATGAACAAAATTGCGTCACATCATTACTTTTAATATTCCTTCATTTTCTACATAAGTGAGGTAGTTTCTGCCCAATAACGATGTCTGCTGGGGATCGTTATCGTGCATCAACTGAAAAATTGACGCCTTCAATTTTCACAAAAGTCCCCCCAAGGTGTTCCGCTTAGCAAAAAGTAGCCTTCATACAAGAATGGAACCACCACCCTTCTTAATCATTGGCTTAATACGTTTTGCAAGCATTTTCTCCTTGACAAATGTTTTGTGGTGTTGACCAAACACTTTCCTGTTGTCGTGTTGTCCAGTTTTTGTGAATATTTGCCCACTGAGGTCGCTTTTGTCGATTTTCCAGGACGTAGCATTTCGTGTAGCAATTCGGCCGTGGACGTCGACCTTCCACTGTGCTAAAGGATATCTTCCTATTTCTAGCCCGATCAACGATTCAACGTCACTTCTGAATATGGTTCGAGGCCGTCTTGGATGTTTTCTGATGGCAAATGTTCCTCTAAGCTTGAAACAGCGTACAGTCAAATTTACCGTTGAGTTCTTTTACATTAAATCACGCCCTCTCTAGAATTGGAACTGGAACTGTGACTTCTAGATGAATCTTTTCGAAAATGTTCTCCAATGCCACTACCATCGACTACACTGTGTCATCTTACTACTGAAGATGGCAACCTAGTTTCTGAAATACGTATGTTGTGCTAATAGTGTTGGTTATAGTGTGGTGTTCCGACAAGATTCATTAACTCACACGCAAATATTTCCCGATTTTGCAAAGTAATATCTCAATTTCGTTATTAATCAACTCGGGTTCTTTAAGTGCCCATAGTATTATGAACGGCAGTGTACATAAAGACGATCTTAGCGAGACCCGATATAATCTGAGGACATACGATCGATTTCTTACGCTAACTACCCACCGGCCACTATTACACCAGAAACGAGCCGAATTGGGTCCGCCGTCGAGGATTGGGTTTCATTTTTCTGACACTGATAACGTTGATAAATTGAACGATAAATTCTAGAGTAGAATCTGCATATGATGATGATGTGGATAAATGAACGGCTAGAACCTTATGTAAATGTATCTTGTTAGGGTCCTGATTTATGAGTAATTCTCACCTTATCTTTCACGACCGTTATTTATATTCTTGAAGGAGGTGAAGTTGTTGCAGCGCAAAAAAATCATCTACATTCCTGACGGATACATACATGCAGAAAAAAAAAATACAATTAAGGATTGAACGGCTCTTGAAACGATTCAAGTAGAAAATTTGGTACTCGTAGCTACCGACTGGACAATTCAACAATACCATGTAATAGTTTGTTAAACCTGTTACGTTTGTTGATTTATATGAGCGTAACGGTGACCAGTTAAGCGGATTCCCTCTTGGGAATTTATATTCTTTTGAAAAAAAAACACAGTTAATCAATCGGGAGTGGGCGTTTAGCTTTATTATAATGGAAGACTCACGATTAGCGGCCAACCATTACCACCGACATTACAGATTCCCTACTAGAATTCAATCGAATGATGTATGTGCATGAATTCGAATTTGACGTAAATATATGGGCGTAACACGCTTATGGAGCACGAACTATCAAGAGCAGTAATACCGGAATACTATAGAGCTGGTAATAGCAATTGTTATAGTAGTACCCATCTATAATTTCCACACAGAAGTGTACTTAACAATTTGAACCGATGCCGATGGCCAGATTTCGCGAGCTTCATTACTCGGAAATCGCACTCGAATTGTATAGGCGGAGTTATCCGATACGCCGCAGACTAGAAACATCTAGCACATCACTGCTTGATCGTTCGTGATTTGGACGTCGAATTGTTCTCAATAACCCGAAAGGCAATTCCTTTATACTACAGTGTGTTTCAAAATAGATTCAATGTTACATTTCAGTCTTGAAAAAATCAGAGCTTACTTCAAGGACGAGTACTCCCAGTCTACATGGATAAGCCGAAGAATTGGAGAAAACGTGGTAGTCAACTTTGTAAGGAGACAACTGTTTTAGACGAAAAACAAGTGCTAGTGTTTGCTTTCTTTTAACGCCTCCAAATACATGGCGGTGAGGTTTTGGAGGAAGACAAATCCAGGTCGCATTCGCCACGCAACTCACACTTAGAAATACTCTTATTAATTATACTACCTGACTTCCACCACAGGCGACAACGAGGCGTATTCTAGAGGAACGCAGACGAAACTCCCAAACCACGATTAGGTCGTTGCCAGTAAAGACCTTCAAGCAATTAATGAGCCCCGTCTTCAAATTGAAACCTTCTTTCTGAGCGTGGAAGGCTGAAAAGTGTTTTCACCCAACCTTACGAAGATACGAGGACCTCTTCGTCTTCATTCAGCTCCACACCATTCTACAAAAACGTATACTTGAACTCAGCTAAGATCCATTTTGATAGATCCCTTTCGTTGCTCTCAAGACGTCATAGGCCTGTAAAAAGTCCTCATGCTGTTTTGCAGGAATCATCTCATTAGTGTCCTTGGAAATGCAAAGTACCATTAGTAGTAGACCAGAGTAGTAGACCAGTAGTACCATTGGTCGTCATCAGGGTAAGTCGGTATCTCATAGCAGATGCCGATCTAGATTGGACCAATTGCTGTGTGGTAGTCCCCCGAATAATCACAGTGACGCCAGTAGGTAAACTATGTATAAGCCGGTATTGATCTGATTTTAGTTAGTTGTGACCTGTTTTTAAAACCATATCAAAAATAGGTCAGAAGCGGCTTATACAGCCTATACACGTCGAGTGACTGTTCTCGTACTGGCATAGCTTACCTACTGACGCCGCCAACGGAGTTACTTATAAAGGAACGGGAAGATAGATTTGGAGGGGCGTTCAAAGTTGATGCCTGTACAGAAATTGGCGGGACAAATGGCTGAACGAATAGTTGCAGTAAGGAGAAAGAGGTCGCTGCCCGACATAAGTGGTTGGAACGCCACCACGAAGAGTTCGAATATTTTGTAACACAAGCACTGTCCGGTCATGGATATTTCAAAACCGGCTTATACAGCGTGTCCACGTCGAGTGACTGTTCCCGTAGTGACATAGTTTACCTACTGGCACCGACAATGGAGTTACTTATACAGGAAGAGATATTCGATTCGTTCTGACTTGAATAGAAACGTTTCAACACTTAATATTTTAGACCAAATTGTTCTCCAAACTTTTAAAGATTTTTGAAATCTTCTTGGGGGCCGTGCATCTAGAATTAGCGGATTCTAAATCTAATTCAAAGTTTTCTTAAGGTGATACCTCAAAGGGTCGTATCCAGTGAATAAAGTCGTGGTGCTAGTGCCATTGGTCGTCATCAGGGTAAGTCGGTATCTCATAGCAGATACCGATCTAAATTGAGCCAATTACTGTATGGTAGTCCCCCGGATAATCACAGTGACGCCAGTAGGTAAACTATGCCACTACGAGAACAGTCACTTGACGTGGACAGGCTGTATAAGCCGGTATTGATCTGATTTTAGTTGGTTGTGACCTGTTTTTAAAACCATATCAAAAATAGGTCAGAAGCGGCTTATACAGCCTATACACGTCGAGTGACTGTTCTCGTACTGGCATAGCTTACCTACTGACGCCGCCAACGGAGTTACTTATACAGGAACGGGAAGATAGATTTGGAGGGGCGTTCAAAGTTGATGCTTGTACAAAAATTGGCAGGACAAATGGCTGAACGGATAGTTGCAGTACGGAGAAGGAGGTCGATGCCCGACATAAGTGGTTGGAACGCCACCACGGAGAGTTCGAATATTTTGTAACACAAGCACTGTCCGGTCATGGATGTTTCAAAACCGGCTTATACAGCGTGTCCACGTCGAGTGACTGTTCTCGTAGTGACATAGTTTACCTACTGCCACCGACAATGGAGTTACTTATACAGGAAGAGATATTCGATTTGTTCTGACTTGAATAGAAACGTTTCAACACTTAATATTTTAGACCAAATTGTTCTCCAAACTTTTAAAGATTTTTGAAATCTTCTTGGGAGCTGTGGATCTAGAATTGGCGGATTCAAAATCTAATTCAAAGTTTTCTTACGGTGATACCTCAAAGGGTCGTGTCCAGTGAATAAAGTCATGGTGCTAGCGTCTCTTCTGTCCAAATCTAGCAGAGATTTTTTGGCCCATTTCATCTTCAGGTACTCTTCCTTGCGTCTCTGGTCTAAATCTGCTGTAAAAATCTTTGCAGTATAGGTTTTAGTGTAGGTCCCATCTGCCTTCCTTACAAAACCTAATCCCCTGGATTGACATTTTGATAAAACTTTGTGGATCTGTGCAGTTGCGTGTTGGTCTGCGTAAAAACTTCTCAAATCTCTTCTCTTGGCCTTCCTTAATTATGATTTGCATATTTTTAGGAGTGCTCTGTAACTGTTCCAACCCCCAGTTGATCTTGTTCAGATTGTCCACCTTTACCATTAAGTAGTTAGAATTTTGCAATCCTGTTTTGGACAACTTGTAGCAAAATACACACAATTATCGGATTTTCTGAATTGTAAAATAATTGTCAATCTGTCAATTGTTAACCAACGCTGTCACATTGACAGATAATTCCGGTACTATATATTTGCATCACAATAACTTCTAAAACTGGACTAAGGGAGCCCATCAAGATGCTGGATAAAACGATTTTCATGTCAGCCTTCTTGTATAGTCTCTCGAAGTGGGATTGTCTAGGCTTGTGTGATGGTTGAATGATGAAGGTTGGGGCCATTATCTGTAGACGTC
>SMLS01047591.1:0-26900 GCA_004785975.1 Popillia japonica | reverse complement strand
ATATATATATAGGTCTTCTTTTTTATCATCTCATATATAAATAAAATATTTTCTTTTCCCTGTTCACAACAATACAAAAATAAAATATCACATTCCGTTACATCATCACTCGTTTATGTAATAAACCCCATTCTCAAAATACCTCATCATCATCCTTAACATCATCACTCATTATCAGATAACGGAAAATATGTCCCCGTACTTTGTAAAATTTTATTGCGTTGATACATTTTACAACTTTGCGATAGTTAGGATCTGGCTTCAAGAAATACTTATGTAAAATGTACTTATAATATGTCTCTGACTATAAGGCTTTAATTGATAAACAGTATTATTTGGTCATTTTGTACAATTATTCACTATAATCAATTCAAATTTTTAAACTGGATTCGTTAAGAAATTTAATTGTGGAGAGTAAATCCCATTTACTGCACACGATGCTATTAAGCAAATGTTCGAAACATATTAGATTAATTAAATGGTAACGTTAAATAATGATGCAAGGAACAAATCCTTAATCGCAGTAAAACGGTAAATGTCTCATTACTTCGCTAACCAGTATGTTGTTATTATTATTATTATCAAAGGCAAAGCAACTACATACAACCAATTAATAAACAGGGTGTTCTTCGGAATTAGTTACTGAAATTATATATATACAAATTAGTACACAATAATTTTTTTCTTATTTTAGATCTCATTCAGATCATTAATTATTATCAACAAAACAAAAAAATCTCTTAAAATTATTGCATTGGATAACATGTAATATAAACTTCATATTCATAAAAATTATATATATATATCTTATATACATTTATAACAATTTAAAATATAAAAACTAGCAAATCGTTTTGGTTTAATTGATATATCGTGACTAATATAAGTTTTATTATTAAAAATAGCGTCTAAATTACAATAAAAACTTAACTTTGCAACAAAACCTTAAAAATCGCATATATTCCGTAATACTGACGCTTAATAGCTTGAGAAATACTTTTAATTAGGAAACAAATTTACAAAACAATGCGCACGTTAAGTTTAATTGTATTTTAGACCGCTTGTAATAGTGTATATGTGCAGATTTTCTAAATACACATTAATTAAAAGTTAAATTTCGTATAAAATGATTTATAAAAAGACCAAAATAAAACATAAATAATTATGAAATAAGATTTACGTTTAAAATGTGTATAAAAGAGAAATTTAGTTTGGATTGTCCTGTTAATAACGTTAACGCTGCATATTTAGAGCATCCACTACAGCATACAAAAATATATATAAGTAACAATATGAGATAAAAGTAAAACAAATGTTTCTTATAGACATAAAATAGAAATTATAATAATATGTAGTAATAAACTACCTAGAAATATTTAATCAGCTTCGCCCAATTAGTCCTGGAAAAATAGACGAAACCGTTTAAATACAGCAAAGTATAGGCAGAACTAAACAAACAAAAAAACAATATATAACCATCAATATGACTAAATTAACACACACATCTTTGAGATTTTAAAACTTTATCTTTGGAAGAGCAAATTTATTTATTTATTTTTGATGGTTGTAACTTACCCATTAATTATCAAAGTTGGCTATTGATGCTTTACAACGTCGATACACCTTAAAACAAACATTTGAAAGACAAAGTGATCCTGTTTTATGGGGAAGCCTGCTTTCATATCAGTCTAAATGAAAGCGAGGCAGCTATAGTAGGAGAAAACTTTGAATAATATGATTCAATGTGCTATTTGCACTTGATTATTGATGTTACCCACATTGTAGAGCATAAACCTCTGATTTCGGGAATTCAGTTTTTTCCAAATTGAGGAAATGTCAATGAGATCTCCACTTGGTAGGCACTCTCATACAATCCGTAGCATATATTATATTATGTAAGAAAGTTATAACCGATTCTCTAAATACCTGCTGTCAGAGGTTGGATAAGTGAATATTATGGGGTAATAAGAGAATATGTTTGTTTCATCTATGATTCAAAGCAATGTAACTAACTACAAGGATGTGTACTTTTCGTTTGTACTCATGTCCATCAGGCTTGATAAAATATCGCTTCCACCCATACCTGTCCGAACAACCATCTCGTCAACGCGTCATCTCATTAAGAGTATACAAAACGCACTTCGTCAACCGAGCGATTGATATGCGATAACAGTCTGTTGCTATTACACTTGCGCTCTGCATAGAATTGAATGTTTGTCCTCGTTTGTCGACATAGGGAATCTAATACATCGCTGAACTGCGATAAACGAAACGGAAAATCGATGTACAAGATAAAGATGCAACAAGCTATGGCTTCGCCACTATAATGGCACAGTAGATGGTGTATACGTCCTTCTTGTTCCAAGAAACGGAAACTAGCTATGCCTCTTTTATTTTTAACTTTAGGTATCGATCACTCGTAAGCGTTCACATGGTATACGGAATTAAGGTATAAATCTTGTTAATTTTTCGTAAGTACTTTACTCAACTCTAGTTTTTCGCGAACAACTGTTAAAATGCCATCTTTCACGGATTGACAACTCATACAAAACGATAGTGATCAATATTTCATTTCAAAATATGTTCAAACCTTATCGCCCATCACTACTTCGCAAAGAATCTTTTACAAATTCAATCTAACCTCCATAAAATGTTATTGCTCTCATTATCCCATTTTTAGTACACCATTCACATCTACACCAGTGTCTTTGCTGTAAATTTTACAAATATCTATACAGCAAAACCTGCTTGAGTAATATATTTCATAAACAGAATAACTTTTATTTGCCTTTGTATGATAATACCTCCGCTCTGCACCTATCCATTATCTTGTTCAAAAAAAGTACTTCAGTTAGAGCATAAGTTTGTTTCACAAGCAATGCACATTTTGCCAATAGACACCCTATGTATATCACAAATGATACATGTGGAAATAAATAAATATATCAAAAAATGAGTTGAGATTCTAAATAGCTTCAAAAATCTCAAAGATGAGTAAACAGTTTTTTCCAATAAAATCTTGGTATGGTAATATTATCCTTATATAAAAACAAGTAAATATAATCTTATATCCTACATAAACAACTGTCATCATAACTTTAGTTTATCTTTAAATTGTAGTAGTAAAATAAATATAGGCACAGGAATTAATTATATTAATACTTTCTCTTCTTGATTAATCTTTTCTTTATTGGAAGCAATTTCAGCAAGCGTTGCCAAACCAGACAAATCATCTTTTTCTGCAGTATTGCCGTTATTAATAAAATCAGAATCTTTTTTTTCTAAATGCGTTATACTCAGTTTATTCTTGCGTTTCTTAGAACCAATCGGATTATTATTATTATTGTTATTATTATTAATATTGACAGATGATATGCTACTTTGCAATTTTTGCTTTTGATGATTGGGTATATGAAGTAGTTTGTTTTTATTCAATTTTCTTTTTTTATTCTCGCGCTTCCTCTGCGTATAACTATCATAATCTAAGCTGGGTAAATCATCTATCCTCTTCTGCAAATTAAATTTATTCTTAATAAAACTGTCCTCAGAAGATTCTGAATTCGTACGAATCCTTTCTATCTCCTCTTTAGATTCAGGTTTCTCATCAATATGATTTATATTAACCTTAGTTCTCTCCGCTAATCTCTTAATCGTATTCTGCAGATCAAAATTAGGTACGATTTCGGGTTTAACTTCAGGTTTGCTTAAACTAACTTCTTCGTCCTCTTTTTTAATAACACCATCGATTGAATTATATCGTTTCTCGCGTTTATTCTTGATCAATTTACCATGCACCATGAACTCTGCGTACAATTTACCTTTACACGATCTACCTGATTTACGCGTCTCCTTGGAATTTTCCAAATTTTGAGGCACTAAGTTTTGATTTTGGTATGTATTATCTATTACTTTCTCTATCAATTCCTTATTAGTGATGCTATCTTCGTCCGACATTTTCACCTGTTTTAGTTCCGGTTGATAACAATTGTCAGATATGTTTGATCTTTCGATATTAAAAATATTCCGAACTGAATTTTTATTATTAACATCCGAGAAATCTTCGACAAATTTCCTTTTTTTGATCGGTTTAGGTGGTAATGGGGTATCTTTCGTAGTATTTTGTGGGCTCTCCAAACACGGTTCTACTAATTTTGCCGAACTACTAATATTAATATCTCTCATTAATTCCGGTGAATTGACTTTATTTCCTGTATCACTTGTTTTGGTGAAACTGCTGGGATTCAATAATGCGGATAAACTCCCTAATTGGGATTCGTCCGCCAATTTTCCCGGCGTAAATTCAGATTCGTGCGGTGCGTTTGTTTGTGTTGGGCTTTGTAATTGGTGTATTGGTTCTTTTTGGACACTACTGGGTCGCGTTGATAATGTTCTCAAAGGCGGGGCTGGTAATTTGTACCATTTGAAATCGGGATTTGCGCAAAAAAAGGCATCTTTGTACTAAAAATTAAAGAAAATGTATTCATATTAATTGACACACGCAAATATTACTGCATAATGTTTAGATCTCCAAATTTTAAACGGAACACGTTGTATATTTGTGAAAGAATGGGGAAATAATAAATTTAACAATACCACACTTGCCGTAGTCAACGGTTACTTTGGGTGCCAACAGGTGTAATGTAACTGCTTATGTTTCTTAGGAGATGTAAACATTTTTTTGTGTCTGCTTAAATCTTACAAGACAACAATACATACCTCTTTGGCTAGGTCCTTATAAGGATTCTTATCACTATCGTCAAGTAACGCCCACCATTCCCCCAATATCCTAGTCACTCCTCGATTTTCTAAATTGGGAAATTTCCGTCTAACAATGGGTCGATGCTTTTTACAAAATATCAAAAAGGCGTTCATAGGTCGTCTAGCATGATGAGACGGCGACGTGGACTCGCTATCCGGTGTCGGTGAGATCAAAGCACTATCGACATCGTTACTAGCGACGTCTACGTCCCTATATTCTTCTTCACTCTTAATATCGATTTCGTTATTGTTCTGGCTGTTCCAGGTGATCTTCCCGGAGGTAAGGTTCAAACTTAAATCGGGTTTAATCTTATTTTTGTTGCTGAAGGTACCTTTGGTCCACACATTTTTAAGAGAGACGGTATCGTTTTGGTAATTCTTAGAATTCTTCGTTAAGCCGCTGGTGGTGTCTTTGATATTGGCTATCACTTCTATATCATTAGTGTCATTGTTGTTGGTGCTTAGTGGTGATCCGAATGTTGTAGCACATGGACGTGAATAATGATTGAATGCGTTTGAATTGGAGAGTGAGTTCATATTTTCTTGCTACTTATGTTGGTTCTTATCTGCGGCGGTTGACTATGTCTCAAGCAAATTTGTTGTGCGTTTTGAAGGAATAAACTGGAAAAAAAAGACAATATTGTGTTTTAATTTGTGTTTGGGCTTGTGTGTGTAATACTTTCTGAATTTAATTGCAACCAAATCTAGGGAGCCCATTTTCTGAGTTCGAAAATCACGTTACTTCAAGATAATCACATGTAATAAGCCTTAGAAGAAGAATATTTAAATAATCAGCCATGTAACTGCAAATTAGTGTACACCTATACCTACATATGTAGAATATGATGTGTATCTAGAATGAATCAATGCGTTGTCATATTAAAAATTGTGGTTTAGATTGTTTTCTTTTGCTAAATTTGGCACCTATAGGTGTATATTTAGTTTTTACTGTGTTACAGTTTCCTATTAGTTCTAATCAAAAATAGCGCACACCCATATTCATCCCATGATGAATTCATGTAAATAAATGAGTCATTTTTCTCTTTTTTATATAGTAGCAAACCGCTAAAACCAAAAATATATTAAAAAGTAAAATAAAAAGTAATAAAAAGGTACGTTTGCGAAAAAGTGCATAACATATTCCAAACCACACACGATAATTACACGATTTTCGAATAAAAATAGAACACCAGAGTGATTGAGTATTTCATAACATTGACGCACACTTGAAAAACTTCAACGATTCTCGCTCTTTACCCGAGCTTAAATTTACCTTTTATGACACAAAAAAGTTCCGTCAAGGGGTACCGTAGATATTTCTATAAATATTACACAAAGAACAATTTTAAATTTCACGAAAAATAAAGTTCATTATCGCTGCACAATAAAAATATTTTTACGATTAAAATTATAATAAATAATAATATTGGAGCACGTGATCTTAATTTGGTACATATATATAAATATTGAATTGGAAATCGTATCATATGCAAATTAAGATGGATTTCTTCCGTTTTGATCAGCATCGAAATTGTACGTTTAATTATTAAAAGTAATATAAACAAAAATACTTTGCTGTGCAAAATTATCATTATATATCATGATATAAATATAACTTAAACAAGCTTCGATTGACTTCATTCACATACGAAAAACAAACAAATCTAACTTTAACAATATGGTAGCGTTTGATGCATTACTTAACATACATCGAAATATTTATTTCGCTTTCAATGTCACTCAACGAATGATGTTAAGAATAATACATGCACGTATGTATAAAAATATTGCGACATGTTTTAAAAAACCTCGGTGCTATTTTATTATTACTTATTATAACTTTCCACGTACAACGAATATATACATAATATTAAAAAAAAGAATAAGAAAACCACGGTCGAAAATTTTCACTAAAGAAAAATGTATTTAGGAAACAAGGATTACGATAACTTATCGTACTGTACAAGTTTTTTTTTGTGTATTCCAAACGATATATAGGTGGAATAAATTGAATTTCAAGGACGGCCAGAACATCCACGGAATAAAAGCGAAATTTCTAAATGAAACTCTCCGATTTCGCGAGATTCCTATATGAAACTGTTACGGATATTTTACGGTAAATCGCATATCGTACCCCTGATTGAAACATCGCAAGTAATTAATAGAATAAACATTATATTTACCTTAGAATGTTGTATACCGTATAAGACGCAATCTCATGACGTCACCGCAGTTAAAAAATACACAAAGCGTTGACAGTAAATTATCACCCTTGTAGCACGAAAATCACCTATCACACTAGTGTTTCAAAATAATGCCCAACACTAATCATGTTTCTGTCATTCTAAAAAAACATTCGTAATCACTACGACAAGCACTGCAAATTACAAGATGTCGTTCATACAGTGTTTAGATTGTCAGCTGTTCCCCCTCTCCCCACCAACTACGTTTTAATTGGTCAATAAGTATCGTGCATAAATTACAATTTTCATTTTATCTATTTGGTACAAATTTACTGGTTTCTATTCCTAAACGGGATCAGTTCCTATATTATTCAACGTTGAAAAATACCAGTCATTTAATTCAGATGGAAATCCGTTTAATTCATGTGAAATAATTTCTTGTAATAATTACTCCCCACCATATGTTTTTATTTAATTATGGAATCATTACTTGGTGGGCGTATTAACACATAACAATTGTTTTTGCCTTGCTACTTACTGCTTTTTTTGATTAAATAAACCAGAATCGTAAGAGAACGAGAAAACCATATTCAGTGAACAACCTTCGCAACAATTTGCAAATTACAATATCCCTGTGATAGCAGTTTAAAATATTGTTTTTAATAAATTAATAAGAGGTACTCTATTAGAGTGTTAATAGAATGTATAAAAATATTATGTAAATATTGACGTAGAACAATTTAATTTACATTTCAAACAACTTAAATAATAACTGGTTTAATTCAATATTTAAAGATTATTATTGTTGTTATTAATAATAACAACAATATTCTATTATTTATATTTTTCAACATTGTGTTGTATAGGCAACCAAATATGCTGGATAACAATAGGGCGTAATGGTTATTTACCTCGATTACAGATTCCTGCTACTCTTTGTAATGCGGTGTTTCGTTTTGTAGGTATTTACCAAGTATTTACACATTTGATGATAGATGACGCCCCTACACTTGTCATATTAAAGCCAAAGGCCATAGGCCAAAGTGGGCCAAAGCCGTATTATTACTTATTTCAAAATCATTTTAATATTTTTCTTCGATTGAAATAGAAATGTATTCAAGTCTTTAAAGAGTTCGCTGTCAATTTACTTGAAACAGTAGTCTGCTATAAGAATAAGTAATAAATTTAATAAATAAATAATAAATTTAGTAATGTAGATCTATGTGCGAATAAATTCCAAATAAATAAAAACGAATATAAAATAGGTATGCACTTTATTCATTGACATTATCAAAATTGTTAGTATAACTGATAGTAATTATATGCAAACGCACAATTATATTCTAAGCTAAATCTATAACCTAATTTGCTTTTCATTTCTAATGAAAAAATCTCATTGACTTATAAAAATATCACCACATGTAGCTATCATTATAGCTGATTAATTAATTATGTTAACACTACATATCATATTATATATCATAATATAATATAGCCAACATCAATCTAATGCATTTATAAATTAACAAAAGAATGCACAAATTAAAAACAATAGATTACTCCAGAAAGACTTTAAGAACTAGTTAATAAAAATATGTTTTTACCATTAAACTTTTCTCTATTTTATGATTGTGGTCTCAGATAACCATTCCTAATGGCAGTGTACATATAAACCATTAAACAGTAATATTTAATTTGCTCCATTATTAAAAGAGATCCGTTCTTCCATGCCATCACTTTCCGTCACTAAAGCTCTCTCCAATATTACTCTCCCTTCTTTATAGCGCTGATTATCCTCTGTAGCAAATTCATACATCCATCCAAGTTTACATTCGCAAAACTTACATGATACATCTCTTACCTAAATTACTATTGATTAATAGTTAATATAATCATTTTATGAATATTACCATGTGTCGGCCAGTTAACATCACCCTATCTTGTACATCACTGTACATCAGATTTACAACTTTATTAAATAGAAATGCTCGACCTGTGGCACCTGTGAAACGTGTGCTGATTAATTCAGCTCTATTCGTCAAATTTGTATCGCATCTAGCACATGAAAATAAGCGGCTGCCACCCATATGCTCTAAGAATATTCTTCCCATTCTCTACAGAACAACCAAGAATATTCAAACAAAGAAAATTATATCTAAAATATTGGAAATTATTACGTAACAGTTCTTACTTCTCAGATTGTTTGATATTTTCGCGATCAAAATGTATTTTACCAACTTCCACAAAATGTAAACGATTATTTTCTAAGTTTAGTACATGAACCAGCTGTTTTTGTTAACACAAAAAAAATTGTATGTCAATTTAAGCATAATAACAGTGATATTAGTAAATTACCTTACAGGTGTGCCAACTTAATTAATTCTAAAAATTATAATACCCAACCATATCTAACCTATAAGATGTATGGATGTATTTATCTTTTTACTAGAATTTCTTGAATATACTCTGAATTAAAATAAATACAGCATCAAGTTACCCATCCTTAGGGATGTGGATAAATCGGTAAGTCTCTTTCGGAATGTAGTACGTACATTTACTGCTCCATAGAAGTCCCCCTTTACCTAAATGCTTTACAAACAACCAATCGTTTTGTAAGCCAAACATTTTTTTACATAATAATGTAGTTTTAAGTTAGTCAACACCATTTCTTTAAGATTCCGATTGAAAACCAGCCGAAAACCCTTGTTTCTTAACTCAAGTGAATAATATTTTGTCTCCCTATTTTAAGAGAACGAATGTCACTCTTCCGAAATTAGTTTAAATCAACAAAAAGCAACTACATTGGAAGCAGTTAAAATATTATTAAACAAGTGCCTTCAAGCTGGGAAAATTCCAGAGCCATTATTATTATACAAGAAAGGTGATATATTCAAAATTATAGATCCATAAGCTGTTTGCTACTCCCTTACAAGCTCTACAAAAATAATTACCAACAGGCTAACAAATAAATTTGATTGAATCTTAATAACCAGAGCGGCCGAATTCTGGAAAGGTTTCAGTATGATCGAACAAATATAGAACATCAGACTTCTAATTAAAAAAACCTAATGAATATATATAATGTGCTTCTCAATTTAGTCTATAGATTATAATAAAGCATTCAACTCGGTGAATTATGGGCAGTGTTTGAGGCAATGAACTATGCAAGAATTTACTTCAGATATAGAGACCTCCTGAAGTACGTATACTAAAATGCAAAAGATCAAGTGAAAACTGTGGTTAACTAGTGAAGTGATCCTAGAAGGGGTGTACATCAGCGAGATGCAATAACACCAAAGCTTTTCATCATTGCGCTTGAGGATGGTTTCAAATACTTGGATTGAGATCGTAGGGTATAAGTATCGTTGGCAGATATCTCAATCGCCTTTGCTTCGCAAACAAAATAGTGTTGATAGGCAGTGACATAAATCAAGTAACACAAATGATGCTAGATTTGAAAAGAGAATACATGTATTCTTCCTGTGATGACATACAGAATGAAGACGGTGTCAATGTCTGTTAAATCATCTAATAAATTACGAATATGTTAATGAGCAGTAGAGCATTTCATGATGGGAGTAGTCTGCAGGATATTAGACGAAAAAGCCAGGGTGAGAGATGCAGTGGAGTTTGTAGCGGCTTACAAATAGTTACACTGTGAGACAGGATGCAACTAGATAGACAAAACGTCTTATCCAGTGGAGACCGAGGCTGCATAGAAGAAGTGTGGGGCAACATAGAAAGTGAGTGAGGAGAGTGAAAGAAGAGAGGAAAGGCTTATGTCCAGGAGTGGATGAGTAAGAGCTGAAAAAGAAAAGAGCAAAGATCTATTAGTGACTAGCAACTACTATAATCAATATCTAAATATCTCACCATTTTTAAGCCCTCTTTTGAAATATATATATATAATGTGTATTAATTGCAGGCGATTCACTAGAATGCATATTAACTTGGGATTCTGATGCTAAAGGAGAAAGAAATGTATAAACATATTAGTGCTAGTATTAATAAACACAAAAACAATGATGCTATAATGCTTTACAATGAAAATCAACAGTTACAAAAGTTGAAATACAAAGATGTAGAAAGTTTAAGTAACGTTTTCTTCGAAAACTTAAAATATATATCAGAAGATTCAATTTGCTTTGGATTGTTAATGAGGCACAATATTCTAATACCATCTTTAATCTTCAGGTAACTACATTGTCTTCTCTTAATAAAATTATTATTTGTTTAAATTGTAGTCTACAACGGTTGAATTGTTTATTTATCTTTTTGGATGAAAATCAAAGAAACCCAAACGAATCTTCCAAATTATTAAATAAACTAGGCATCAAGTATGTTATAACACATAATAGTAAATGTTGTATCCCTGGAATAAAATTTTTATTCACAATTATCATAGATTCTGATAAAATATGTGATGTTTATGATAATTGTAGCGAGAATCAAATTTATAAAGACATCAACTATATCATTCAAACATCTGGAACTACAGACATACAGAAAGTGGTACGAGTTGGACATAATTGTATCAAATCGAATATAATTTGTTTAAAGTAATATTGATTAAATCAAAATCATTAATTTTATTAAAATCAATTTGCTGTAGGAATAGATTGAATATTACTGCTGAAGATGTTATTTATTTTGGAACATGCTTAACATTTGATCCGTCTATGATTGAACTGTATTTAGCATTATTCTCTGGAGCGAAACTATTACTTGTCGATAAAAAAATCGGGGAGAATCCGAGGCACCTGTATAACATTTTATTCAAAACAAATTCAGTAACATTCCTCCAAATGTGCCCGTCGACCTTTTTCCAATGGTCGTTTAGTGAAATTGAAAGCATCTTTCAAAATTCAAGTTTGAAAAGTTTATTATTGGGCGGTGAGGATTTTCCCCAAATTTTATCCAAAATAAAAAGATCAAATACATTAAAACTGTATAACATTTATGGTATAACAGAATTGTCATGTTGGGCATTTCTGGCAGAGATAACAGAAGCACAAGAAATTAATTTAGGATGTGTCTTAGATGATACTGTTTTCGAAATTAAAGGAGATAATTCTCAAAAGATTATGGAAGGAGAAGGAGAATTATTTGTGGGTATTTATTTTATTGTAATTTAAATTAATAAAAATTACCCAATCTGGAATTTTTAGGCAGTTCGTACAGAATATGTTATCTAGATAATGAAACATCTGATGCAATTGATAAGCCTGTTATGAGAAAGACAGGAGATCTTGTATCGATAAAAGGTAATCGAATTAGTTACATAGGCCGTTGTAATTATATTATTAAGCGATTTGGACATCGAATTAATCTGCAGTTCATTGAAAACACAATACAAGTTCATACAAACCTTCAATCGGTTTGTATATGGGTAGCAAACAGTTATAAGCTCTTACTATATGTAGTAATCAAGGAAATCGATGACGAAATAAAATTTAAGATTAAAGATAAATTGCAGGTGAAGATTTTACATTTATTACCAAAAGAATGCATGCCTGATCATATTGAATTATTATCAGAGCTACCATTAACTCAAAATGGTAAAATCAACAGAGTGAAGCTTGAGATGGCAGCATCTTCTATTTTCAAAAATATTCATTCTAACGAAAACCTGCTTGAAGTTTTTGATTCGTTATGGTGCCGATATTTTGGTAGCAATTCTAAAAGTTTGGCAAAAACTTTCTACGAAATGGGCGGAACATCTATTATGCGAATCCAGTTTTTAGAAGAAATAAAACGAATTTATACAGGCCCTACCATTATGTTCGATTACATCTTCACCAATAAATATAACGATGTTCGCAAATTCCTGTGTGTTACACAAAATCAATCCAAGAGAAAGTTAAATGATACTAATATTAACAGAGGTAAAGTAATAAAACTTAGTAACAAAATCGACATGGAAGTTAACTGGAGCTATAATCTGCAAGCTTGTGTTGACAGCACAGTTGAAGTTTTATCCAAAAAGAGGTGAATAATTAGCTTTATAAAATGTATCATAATTTTTGTCTATTGCAATTTTTAGATTTGTTGCAGTTGGATCATTCTCAAATATTTTTGCAATTGTAAATTTAGATACAGGAAAGGAACTAACGAAATTAGTTTTACCAAATGCTGTTGAAAGTTCGTGCCTTGTTTCAAGCGGTGAAAACTATGTGTATATTGGTTGCTTCGATTCTAAATTGTATTGTGTCGAAGTTGATACAGCTAATATAATTTGGGAGTATGTTACCGACGATCGTATCAAGAATAAACCAATTTTCCTTAACAAAGATGCAATTCTTTTTGGATCTTACGACAAAAATATTTACTGCATTAGTCCTAAAGTAACTATACATAAATCTACGCTTAAAACTATGTATTCCAATAATTTGGACTTATGTGATTTCAGACCGGTGTGATGCTTTGGAAGCTCTATGTTAATGCTCCTGTGACAGTCGATATATTACTAAATGAGGAAATCATTATTGTAGTGACGATTAAAGGATGTTGTTTTTGTATCAATCATTTTGCAGTGATAATTTGGCAAATTGATCTAGGTCGACCTGTATTTGGATCTCCAACAAAATTAAGTAATAAATTTCTTGTGCCTGATGTTTTAGGAACTATCCACTGCCTAAATTTTCAAGGAGAAAAGGTATTAAATTTACTTTATATAAATATATAATTTTCCATTCTTTTCAGTTGTGGCAGTTTGAAGTAAATGAAAATATTTATTCTTCTATTTTATTAGTAAAAAATTACATCATTTTTGGAACTCATAATTCAGCGATTTATTGTTTTGAAGATCTTACTAGTGATTTTACCTTAAAACCTACTTTAAAGTATAAACTAAATATTGACTCTGCAACATCCTCAGGAGTAGCTTCATTAACACTAAATAATGACATTTATATAGTAGTTACATGTAGTTTAGGGTATATTTATTTAATTAATTTTGGTGATTTTTCAATTTCATCGAAAATTAAACTTGGCGGGGAAATCTTTTCATCTCCTGTAGTATTTGAAGATAAAATATTTGTAGGTTGTCGTGATAATAATTTAATTTGTGTTAAAGTTCAAGGATAACATGATTTATTCTCGAAACTTCTGTGATATTAGTGATGTAACAACTGAACTTAATAAATAGATACAATACATTTGTCCTTGTTTTAAAAACAGTATTACGTTTTTATAATGTATCTCCCCAAATGTTACTTTCTTGAACGATTGGATTTCTTCTTTTTACTTATTCTATTTTGGTAGACGTCGGGTAGAAAGGACGGGAAAGGAGACGATTGTTTCGCTCATGTTTCCAATGATTAGTGTAGTTTTATTGTATATGTATTTTGATAGCTAGACCCTGTATTGAAGGCTAGTTTTCCTGTGTCACGGGAGCCATGAGAACCACTCCAACATCGGCCATGGAAGTTTTATTGAACCTGATACCACTACATATTTACAAACAGAAGCAAGGTTTTTTTGCATACAGACTAATACTAAGGCAAGGGATAAAACCTAAGCCTGCCATTTTCACTGACAATCAAGCTGTGATAAAAGCGTTGGACGCTACTAATATCACATCTGCTGCTTTGGGTTTGCGTCTACGCGCTAAACGAACTATGAAAAGGTCGATGCTCTGGATAAAGCAGGAGTACCCAAGCCATTAATCGGGCCTATACCATCGTGCGGAACGACGAAATGAAAAGTAGCCGAATCCATCGCGAAATGGTCGGCGGACAAAGCTCTAGAAGGATGGAAAAGCTCCCCAGGACAGAGACAGGCTAAGAAATTCATGAAATATCATACAGTGTGTTTGGTCAAAGGTCGTAAGGAATAGATACTTCACAATATTCGAAAGGTAATGACAGAAAGTTTTTTAGTAAAAAAATGCGGAAAAAGTGAAGGAAATATTTGTAGGACAAACTTGATTCAAATGAGAAAAGCGTAAAGCCTGCATTGTTTATGTATTGTATTGGTAATAGGCGAGCGTACTGATAACTTTTCGCAGACGCGTCGGTGAAAATAAGAGTAAAAGCATGTGTTGCTCTTCGATCATAGTGTGATGTAGATCGGCGTGAGTTAATGTACCGAAATCATCGAACTGCTGAGATAGCAAACGTTTATTAGTTCATCCCTACAGTTGTCCGTGCGTTTTCTCATGACACTGACGTTTTTCTTGTAAATAAAAATGGGTAGAGTACATGCCAAATCTGAAGGCACCTACTCTGCGCGAGGCGTGACCGAACTATAGTACTATACATGCTGAAAACATTTCCCTAAGTTGCCATAGTAACGGCGTATAAACATTGGCGTGATATACAAAGTAATCAAAACTTGGAAGAATTATTTGTAAGCATACCATTAAGTTGTAATCATTTAATGTAAAATTATAGGCAGAAAAATTAGCATTATAATAAATAAAACCGTATAAAATAATGCGAAATAAGTTAGTTGGATATATCTTTCCTATTTTGTAATTGTACCTACCTCCTACAGTTGATAATCCAAATGTCATTATCGCGTAATGAACCCGTAGAATTATGCGCAAATGAAAATTATAATCTTAACTTTTTGTTAAAATGTAAATATATTCCACGAAACTGTAGAACAGTGAGTAAAAGTCTTAATACATCACAAGTGAAGAATAATGGCTTTTACTAATTATAGTAAACGTACAAGATAATATAGGAAAAAATAATACATCACAACCTTTTATTAGACATACATATATTTAATAAAGTAATACTACTACAGCTCTTGTTCAGAAGTAAAATTAAAAAGATCATCATCACTTTAACTTCCACAATTTGCATTTATTATTGATTCTTCGCAAAAGTCGTCCATAATGTGTGTGGCGCTGGTTCGCACATTCTACCTTAAATTAAATAAGTACTTAAGTCGATCATCTTCTGATATTTTTTTTAATTTTATTAATATGTACTTACGTTAAGTCACTACAGATACGCTCTATAGGTTTGAAAAAAGCTGATTTTATTACAGTAAGACACAATACTTTACAGGGAGCGGATCAACGAACAGGGCAAGAGCTAAGCAACAACTGAATGCTGCCTACAGTTTCATCAAAAGGGGAAGTTTAAATTTTTTTTTTTCGTTTAATTTGCCTAAGTATTTAACGTAACTTTCATCCATAATGTGTGCTGAGATGTCCTCTAACTATAGAATTAAACTGAAAAATTGAGGAAGAGTTTAATTATTTTCGTAAATTTTAAGTTTGAGTAAGAGTAAGTAGTGAACTTCGAAAAAACACAATATCTCGAAAACGGGTGACTTTTGGATAATGCAACTTGGGCTACATCTATTGCAAATGATCTCTACTAACACGCTGTAGAGTATGATCGTTTCATTACCAAACAGCCTGTATAAGTAGGCCGGCTTGCAAAATAGCAAAACTATGATAAAAGGTAGCAGTCATTAACTTAAAACGTTGCTCCATATTCAACCAGCCAGTTTCTAAAAGTTTATGAGAAATGTGACTATATTTAGATATACCGTGAATATATCGCAAACAAGAATTTTGAATTTTTTGAATAGGTATGTTTACCGACTACTGCAACGTTTGTATGTGTGGTACAACATTTACGTGATACTGGGAAAATTCAACCGCTCCACAGGAAAGGCATGCTAGAAGTTGAAGACGCTATAGTAGAAGCTGTTGAAAATGATCCAAGTCAAAGCACGCGGCAACTCGCGAGAGAATTATAAATGTATCAAATTATGTCTGCCTAACATTACGACAGATTCAGCTCCACCCCTACCATTATCGTCGAATACAATCACTTTCACCAGAAGATTATTCAGCACAGGTCGCATTTTGTCAATGCGGTTACTCCAACAACATACAGCAAATGTCGACTTTCTGTCTGCTATTTTATTCAGAGACGAAGCAAGCTTCACTCGGAATGGCGGTTTTAATTATCATAATGCTCACGACTGGGCGATGGAAAACCCTCATATCATTCGTTCGGTGCACCACCAACTGCAGTTCGCATTAAATGTTTGGCTTGGACCAGCTTGGACTAATTGATAATTTCATTGTCGGCTTCTTCTTCTTACCACATCGTTTGCACGGCTCCATCTATCATGAATTTTTAAATAATTTGTCAGAAATGTTGCAAGATGTTCCTTTCAATATTAGAGTTACCTACGTTGTGGTTTCTACATGACGGAACTCCACCCCATTTTGTGCGCGTAGTATGTGAACATTTGAATAATGTGTACAACAATGGATGGATAGGTCGAGGGGCACCAGTGCCTTGGCCGCCACGGTCCCCCGACTTATTAATCCTGTAGATGGGGTTGTTTAAAACAATTGGTATATCCTAACGAAATAAATAACATTGACACCTTACGCGATCGTATTATCGGTGAGACAAATCGCATTGGAGAGTAAAATCGTGTTATCTACCAGCTGTGCGTGAATCACTTTTGCGCCGCGCATGTTTGTGTATTCCAGTGAACGGTGCACACTTTGAACATTTACTGTGATATTCGTTCTAAAAATATTGATTATTAAAAAAAAAAAAGGATTTTTGAAAATAATTTCTCCTATTTGGGGTCGCAATAATTAGCATAAGTATGTACATGTTTGCAATTATTTCGATCTTTGACCAAACACCCTGTATGCCAAAATTTACAGATCTGCTAAACAAAGCTAGAACGGTCAACTTAATTGTGGGGTTACTAATAGGACACTTTAGACTCGATAAACACATGAACAAGTTCAGTCTGTCGGAAAATCTTATATGTAGATTCTGTCAGGCGGAAGAACAGACCTCGCAGCACATCTTATACCAATGCAAAGAACTAGCCAGACTGAAGCTCGCATACGTTGGTGAACCGTATCCAGATACGACTAGCTACATTAATACAATCCCGTCAAAACTAGATCGGGTTGTCTAGATAATAAGGATTCACATGGGCCGCAATGGAAACAGGCTGTAGCGCCATCCCGTCAATTATCTATTTATCTGTCCAACCTCAAACACAACACAAATTAACGTAAAGGTAGAGTTGAGCAACAATTTAGTTGAAACTATTGCTGTGTTAATTTGCACTTTTGCAATAAAACCACGACTTTGTCATGAAGCGTTTTATTTACCTTCATGTTTTACAACAAATTTTCTTCCAAATAAGCCATCTCTAATACCATAACACTATAAATACATTTGAAGCGGTATTGTGATAAACCCTAAAATAGTACAGTAGTTTCTATAGTTTTATTTATAACCAAATATATAAATGCATCATTTAATTCTTACACTACAATGTTTAGCAACATATATATAGATAAAACCATTATGGTATTAAAGATAACATGTATATGATGTACATATATAGTTTTATATATTATATAAATGAAACCACAAAAAACACGAGCTATAAACATTCGTGAGCCAACAGAACTATCCTAAATTTGGAATGCAAAAGCTCAGTGAAACAATACACAATGTGTAGTAAGTATAGTATTGATAGTAGACATATGGTTTCTGAATATGCGCTTCTTGTTTTTTTTTTATTTATTTTCTTTTTTGGTATCCATCACAAATTAAGAAATTCAGTGCCATATCACCAACATTTCACCAGGGCATGCATAATTACTAAAAATATGCGTAATAATAAAGCTAGTATTACAAATATATAACAGATTGTTGATTTATATTCATCCGGTCTTAGTTTAATTTATTCAAGCTCTTTTATTACTAAAGGAAAATAATATTTAAGTAGTAATCTTAGAAATTGTGTTGGTATAATCTGGTATTTATAATAATGAAGCAAAAACAAAATTAAAAATAATTCTAATATGCACTTATCATATAGTAAAATGGGAATCGTTGTTTGAAAATGTATTATTTTCTTTATATTTAAATGCAAACTTACGTAAGTAAAATTATATTTAAATCTACATAAAAACGGAAAATAAATTAAAATATGCAACTTTATCTGTTTTTTTTTTAACATTTAAAACAATACCATTTACAAACAACATTTTTATATCATATACATACATTCAAAATTTTAAACTTTCTCATAAAGAAAAACTGAAAAATAAATACACGTAATTAAAAAAAATCAAAACAGAATTGTAAAAAATACAGAGTTAATGATAATAGCACACATATGTATAAGGAGTATACAAAAATCGCAGTAAAAACCTTGCACATAGATTCTAGATTTACTTTCGAAGTCAGCCTACTTGAAAAGCTTATTTTTATTGTTCCTCGTCTCCTAATTCGTGTTTAATCTTGGAGAAGTCGAATTCCTCTCCAGTACCTCTCTTAAATATATCTAGCACATCCAAACATGTGGTTTCGAAATGTGTTGTTGCGTCGTAGGATTGCGAAATGAAAATCTGCGATTGCAGACCATCATCGGTCGGCTCGTAATAATCAGAGATCGAAACGAATTTCTGACGAATCGTCCCTAATAGTTCCAATCCGGGTTTAATCTCAACTTCGGGATTGTCAGTTTCCACCGTGGTGGATACCATCGCGATGAACCACCCTTTAGCGGCTACTTGATGCGTGTAGGATACCATAGAGACATAGATGTCAGAATTACGACCGACTTGCTTCTGGGGAATGATAATTTGAGTGGAGAGAGCATCTTTCGTGTTAGCGATTGGATGGTCCATTAGACAGATGCATCGGATCACTTTACCCTTCTTGCGTACCCTGTCTGGGACGTAGCTCGGGTCACAATAAACTTGCTTGCATTTCGCGATTTCGTTGCCGGATTTTACTCCCACGACACGCCCAGCTTCTCCTAAGACGATTTCGTCAATGGGTTTGTCTAGCATGTAGGTTCCTCCATAGATTGCTGACAATCTTGCGAAACCTAACAGAAATATATGTTATTATCAGAAATAGAGTATGACTATCAGAAAGTTGTAACTATAATTGAAGTCTGATTAAAACATTGAGTCAAAACAAAAACCTATTCAAAAATTTAAGAAGTAAGTTTAAGAATAGTTTATTTCAAAATAAACAATAACCTAATTCTAGCATCCTCAATGTAGTAGTTGTAAAAAAAATAAACAAATTTTACTTTAAATAAACTGCTTTTTACATTCAAACCAAATATCAGTAGAAATAGAACTGCTCAAAATACATATATACAAATATTATGTAATTATTTTAACACGATTAAATATTCAAATATATGTATATTTGTCACCAACTGCAAAATAACCTAAACTATAATCAATAAAAAATAACTACAGTTGCCCGACAAAAATCAAGCCATTCAACCTTAAAGTCTTTTCGACTGTACACTACTTATTTGTTCAGCTACACTATGTTTTAATTATCATTTATAACTCTCAATTGAGAGCACAGTTATATAACCTTGAAGATTCCTTGTCAATGACCCCAAATGCATTAAAATTCAAAAAAATCATTATACATCATAACTAATTGGCTTTAATTTAAAATAATATCAAAACTCACCTTGCGGCAATTCACCCAATCCATACATCGGATATAAATATGGAGATTTACCATAACGGGCTAAAGAATCAGAATACAGTTTAATACGTCTAATCGTTTGAATAGCGGGTTGCTCAAGATATTCATCGTCCCTGTACAAGGCCAAAGCATGTCCAGTAAAGTCTTGTGTATTTTTATCTAAGCCGAATTTTTCATATAATCCTTGCATATTTGAAGTATTAGGATCAAAATCCTTCCATGTACGTGGATCCTGCTCTTGAAAATCTTGTACATAGATGAGGAAGTTGCGGAATCTTCTCTTTTCAAACATTCCCATTAGATCAGATGCAAGAGCTTCTTTCTGATCGACAGGGACCTATTTCCATTTATTATTAATGAATTTCCATGTAATACTTAATATTGATCTCCAAAGTACTTACTTTTGATATTTTTCCGCCTTTATAGACATAGCTGCCTTCAACGGATTTGAACTCGAGATATCGCGTAACCCCTGTATGTATTAAGAGTTTGACAAGTTGACCATTCGCCATAAGAAATTTCGGTATCAAATCGACGTTCCAATCGCGCCCACGGCCATAAGATTCATCAGGGGCTGGTGCCCCAAATTTGCTAAACAGTTCTTCTAAAGGACAGATGGAGGCCGACTCCCCGCCGTAATATTTGTTACGATCTATATGGAGCACTTTCTTTCCAGACACGGAAAGCATCCCGCTTAATATGCATTCCTTGAGACCGGTACCCAAAACGATCGCATCGTATTCTTCATCCATTTTTCAGGTCGAATTAACGATTTGTCAATAGAATGAGGAATCGGTAAACTCGCAATAGGATACCTAGCAAGGCCCACTATGCGCAGAACAGATGTCGCACTGGAAAAACGCCGACGTCAATTTGCAATACTGCAACGTCACAATAATAAAAGAACTAAATCTCAATTAAAATAAAGGAAGAAATCAAACTGACATAGATTACTGCTTTATTGTAGTAAAGCAGCGCCATCTAATTTAGGCAACTAATCATAAACGTTTCTATTTCTATTTTCAATTAATTTGTAGAATCCTAGCTCATTTGAAGAAATTCAAATCAAAATAATTGAAAATAATAAATAATACTTTATTAGCGTCACCTCCACATTATATATGTACATATTTATTATATAATGATTGGAAAAAATAAAAAACAGGTTCATACAAGAAATTTATTCTTACATAAGTAATAATAATCATTCAAAATAACTTAATTACATGACCACAAGCAATACATATAAACGTAGAAGAAAAACATTAATAGAACATAAAAAAGCGACTGTTTGAACATTTGTGAAATTTTATGCTCGCGAGTAATGCATCATACGAGATATAACTGAATAATAGCTTCTTTAAAACCACTTCTGATTTTTTTTTGAAAATTTATACATTTGACAAAATACATGTTTGAACATTTTTCTAACGATTACGATGTTGCTATTTAACTAAATCATTTTGTTCATTAGAAATAAACTTGATATTATGATAGGCAATCGGTTGCTATTCCTCATTAATTATTCCCTTTGTGAGTGCTGCCATCTTCACTTTCTTAGGTTGTTGAAATTAGATGATAATTTAGAGATCTATTTCCTGGTAATAATTAATTTTCATCGTCTATTATATCCATATTTAAACATGATGTCTATTTACAATTTCAATTTGATAATTACTTCATAAAATTTAGAAATTCCAGAAACATCTGTTCATGTTAGGGATTTTGAGTTTGCGCAAATAATGTTGTCATATGACGTTTAAAGTAAAAGCGTGGGGGATAAGTAAATGTGAAAAGTGAGAGAGACAATTTAGTTCATAACTGTACGGTTAGGGGTTTGTGTGTATTTCTTTTCTAAATTAATTTTAACAGTCACGTAATACAATACTATGTTTATCAATTAATTCGAATTTTAATTTTGACGACTGATAAAATATAACGGCGCTAATCGGAGTATAAATACGCGGAAATCAATTCGCACATGGTTGGAATTTTCAAACGAGAAAGGCGATACATTCCATCGAGATTGTAGTGATGAGAAAGACGTTGGGTACAATAAGAACAGTGAGGCAACAATTCGGTACTAATTCATCGGAATCGAATGATGTCAGCAAGTGGCAAGGTAAATGAAGTATCGTTAGGGAATAATGCGACATCAACAACAACACAGAATGATACTCCCGTACAATGTTCGACGTACACATTCCCGGAAATCAGAACGCAAGAGATGATACGAGGTCATGGTAGAAGCGCCAGTCATGGAGGAGGTGCCACTTTGGGTACGAATAATTCTGGTAACGTCGTGGCACGTTCCGCTCTTAAATCCAGCAGGGGTCACCAAAGAGCATTCTCGCAGGGGCAGATCCCTGATAGCGGAGGTATGCGGCCTGGACACAGTCGTGTCGGGTCGAAAACAGACTTTATTCTACCTCCTGGACATAAAGAGAGCGACCCAGCTTCGGGTAGTGCTTCGAGAACATCAGCGAAAGGTCATTCAAGACAAGCATCCAGGTCCGAATCCATTTACACTTTAAGACGATCAGCACCGCCTTCGATTTGGCGGAGGTTCTTGTGTTTTGTGTTAAGAAGAGCGCCACGACCCGAACAGGAAGAACGATTTCGTATCATAGTGCCTAATCACACAGTACCGCCGAAAACTCCCAAAAAGGAACATCCTAACGGTTTGCGGCCTAATAATAAGATAAGGACCACAAAATACACTTTACTGTCGTTTTTACCTAGGAACCTGTTAGAACAATTCCATAGGGTAGCTAATTTGTATTTTATTTTTATTGTGTTGCTCAATTGGTTTCCCGCGATTAATGCGTTCGGTAAAGAAATTGCTATGATTCCGGTATTGTTTGTTCTTGGTGTTACCGCGGTTAAAGACTTGTTCGAGGATAGGAGGAGATATGCCAGTGATAAGAGGATCAACAATTCCACGTGTAGGATATATCAAAGGTAAATTAACCAAAGTTGTTGGTAGTATGAGGACTAAGTAGTATGTTGTACATAAAAGAAAACTTTAGATCAACAAAAGTAAAATAAATCCACTTGTTCCCTTTTTTTGTACTCGAATACTGGTACATGTTTTGAATGTATGTGGAGCATACCAGAAACATTAATGCTAACTGCATACATATTGCTCCAACTGCTCACTTAGGTCTGTTTTAATCGAGAAAAGCATTAAATAATTCAACACGTTTATGATGGAACAATTGCTTATTGGTTGGTATTATTTTTTTCATAAACGAAACGAAGCACGGCAAAACGAAGAGTCAAAAAATTGAACTTTAATTCTGCTAATCATGCTGTCTGATACGCTGTTTTATGTTGTCATTATTTTCCTACATATCCTGAATATTTTCGATTAAATGCTGTTTCTTCTTGTGGTCTTTTATGTAAACCAGACATTTTAAGGTATTCCACACATTTTCAATTGCGTTAAGATCTGGAGAATTTCCTGGCCACGGTAGTATCGGTATGTCTACCGTTTCGAGAAACGCTTAATCAACTTTGCTGTGTAACTTGGAGCATTGCGCTGCATATCTAAATCACATAGTCCTTCATTTGGGTCAAATCATTCAAATATACCATTAAAACATTTTCTAAAACGCGTTTATATTGTTTTTGGGCCATAATTCCGTTCACGAAATGTAATGGTCTTGGCCCTTGGCGTTTCACAGAGTTTAGCAAACAGTCTTCACGAATATGTTTTGAAGGACGTCTTCACGAATACGTTCTGAAGGACGTTTCCTGACGAATAGAGTCCTTTCAGTGAGCGCTTCTATCCGTGTTTCGTCACTGAAGACAATCTAAAAAGTTAAACAGAAAATTAGTACAGTTCTTTTTGTAATGATTTTTGCGTTTTCAGTTTTATAAATTGATTCACTATTTTCCAGTCATTAGTCGTAGGTATAGTTTTTGAGTTATTTGGCCAACTCATACCGCACTGTTTTCATTTAAAGTGTTAATCTCAGCGTTGTGACGGGACGTCGGCATTTGAAGTTTTGCACCATAAAGCCTTCGACAGATTGTCCGGTTCTATATTTTCATTTTTTTTCAGCAAGAATCTTTTTAATTTCTTTACTGTATAGTCTACTGTCTTCTGTAGCAACTTTGATGATACGACGATCTTCCCGAACCGACGTTCTCATTATTCTATCATAACTGGACCACCCTGAACTTGTTGCAGGACTGCTTTCTTTTAGCCCGTTGAACTGTTTGTTTCTAATCCTGCAATTTCTCGTTGCGCGTAGTTTCCTGTTTCTAATAACACGGAAATTCTTGCTTTTTATCAAGAGAAATGTCTTTAATTTTTCCCATATTGAGAACAAATAAATCATTTCAAGTTAGCAGCACTACGAGAACGGTACCTACTAATGGTTACAAACTAACATTTTATAAGAAAAATGAAAACTATTCAACACAACATCAACAAAGAGTAGAATTCTACCCGGGGCAAAAGCCAAGTAGCGAATAGTTGAGGGAGGTCACGTACAATTATCGGAAACAGAAAATTAGTACATGTATTCAAGATACAGTTTTTAATAATACTATAAGTAAGAATTTTATAATTTCTTTAATGCGGCCCTAATATTTTGGCCAGGTACTGTGTATCTTACGTATAATAAGAGATTTTGCGAGCTGATCAAAGCCTAAAACTGTTACACCATATCATGTCTATAAACCACAAAACATTGAAAGTCAATTGCACAAACTACTGATTAATTGTTATCCGACGTTGAAGTTACATATAACAGAGTTTCCAAAGTGCATCATGTTTTTCACAGACTTGTAGAAGTGGTGAAATGTTGAAAATAGAAAACTGTCTAGACCACATGAAATTGAAAGTTATAATTTGATCACTCAGTGTTAAATTTCTATAAGATCGGCAAGTTACATAGAACAGAGTTTTATCACATTTTCAGAGATTTTGAGAGGCAAGCAAACGCTGAAAATCGAAAATTATCATCCACTGGTTAATATTTATCCAATTTTGAAATATTAGGTATCTCACAGATTTACCAAAGTTTATCACATGTTTCACACACTTTTCGAGGTGGCCAAAGGATGGACTGGATACAACTTAGTGTCTTTTGTTAATTGCTATCCGACTTTGAAGTGAATTATTTTTTTTTGATATATAGAAATAGTAAGGGATGAACTAACGATGTTTAATCCTACCTCAATTTTTAGATACATATTTGGCCGAATTACGACCTCAACGTGACCATTCCATTGTCTACATTCTAACGTTAGGCTCGACTGGTTTTTGTAGCAAATTTGATATAAAAAATTATTATACTATTCTTTATATAATTGAGATGCAGAACTCAGAAGTGAGCTACACAAGCCGCTTAGATGGTAATAAATATACACACTTTAACCCTTCTAAGATTTTTTTTGTGTAGATATTATTTTTAGAACTAATACATATTGTTACGAATGGCGCCATCTAGCGACAAAGCCGTTTAAAATGGATTATGCAGTGCACTGTAATTATGATATATGGATGGTTCGCGTGTTTTCTGGAGACATTCTAGAGAGGGCGTTCTGGAACAGTCTAGTTTAGTGCAGAGAATTCTAGAAGTTATATTTTAAGTATATAAGGGTGATAATCTCGTATGCGGGACAGTCTTGAACTATCGCGTAATTAGAACGGACGCTGTGAAAATAAATACGAAACGTGCATATAAATTTGTGTTAGTTAAAATAAATAGTTTAAGTTAGCGTTCTTCGTTACCAAGTAATTATTAAGTGTTAAATTAGTTTAAATAAATATTTCTGTGAAAATATTATCGCCTGAAGAGTATTTAAAAACCCTAAAACGTAACAGTATGTATATGCTTGGGACGACGAACGGTAACGGATCCAACTTCTGTAAATTCTCATTCAAATTTTAACCTCATAATCATACCATTTTTAAAGGGGTACTTATAAAGTGAATTGTTTAAAACGAACTAAATCTATTTCAAAAATGCACTTCATTCTAAGACAAGTCTTTGATAATTTGATAAGATCAAAATTCTTACTCAGAATAATTGTTCATACATAGTATAGCTATGTATCTAAAATTTATATAACATGTGAAGTACAATGACGCAATCATGATGAAGACAAACACAGAAAAGTGACAAACTATTATGAATAAAAACATGATAAACTAAATATGATAAAAATTATTTGCGCTTACGTTTGCTGACGTTCGTCACCACACCATTTTATCGATAAATCACATATGATTTGGTCATATTTATCAGCGTAACCATGACAACAAATTTGTTTGACATGCAGAGCTCTATATTTATATTAAATCAGAGCCATCTATGCCTCAAGACGACGTTACAATATTACTTTAACAATAGGTCCTACACCCTGCGGATTGATTAAATTATATTGTTGATAAGTTAGATGTTTGATTTTTTTTATCAATGATTTTATCGCACGACGTGTGTGACGAAAGCGTGGGGGG
>SMLS01047575.1:0-49175 GCA_004785975.1 Popillia japonica | reverse complement strand
ATTTAGAGCTTAAAAGATTCATTATATAGAGAGTGGCTCTAAAAACACATTCTTTATGGGCTTCTTAGTGGGCTTATAGTTTTGTTTAATATTTCAGATAGCTGTATACTTAGAATTCAAGTTATATTCGTGCTTATAATAATACATAATCCACAAATATTAAACATGTTAGCTAATCGATTTCCGATTCTAGTTTTACGTAATACAGAAGACAATTTTGTGGAATTTGTTACGCTTGGATGTTTCAAGTTTTATTATGTTAACAACGTAGCAAACGGTTTTCCATTTTTTCCAGATCTCTAAAAAATGTGTTCTTAGACTCAAGACAGATTTAAGTTTTGTAATCTAATTTCAAGATTTTGTGTTATACCTACGTCTTCTCATATTATTAACTGCTGTTAACAGGCTGCCTAATTTCGATGGCCACTCACGTGCTTGATTTATTATTACTGCCAAATTTATATTTTTCAAAAACATTGACACTTTATGTCCTAAAAATCCTGAGCACATTTTGGTTCTGTTTAACAAACAGATACCATCTAACTTGCAAATCAATTATTCCACAACAGACATTTTTAAAAGCAATTTCTGCTTGTCCTGAAAGCTACCTTAGTGCTGCCTTAAGCGCTTAGGAATTATTTTCAATAATCTTCTTCTTTTTAGAAGAAATGGCGTGAGGCTATGACTTCATTTCCATGAGCCTTCCAGTAGCCATTACTCTACTCAGAAATGGACCTTCTCCAGCTGTTTGATATGTAATCAGTGGCTAAGTTTGCCCCTAGTAGGATACATAAACCTGGGCTACAGCGATAGTAGCCCTGTTGTGGAAATCCTGGAAATATGCCGTCTGTACCAGATGATTTAAAGTGTTTAAGCTATGCGATGGTTTATCAAACTTTGCTGGCTATTGCATTATGGATTATTTGCCGTATCAAGTTCCAGGTCGCCTATTCGTGCTCTGATGTTACACTCAGATCTACTAAAAGATCCTCGGCAACGCCCTTTAGCTCTTCACATAATATGTTCCATTCTCGTGTTGCCTTCCTCAAGGAGCAACTGTATGTCGGCTTGATTTATATGAACTTTTAATGGCACGCCTCAGGACAAACTTCCCAATTACAGTCCTTATATGACTTATCTGTAGTTTTCCAATAATCAATCTTACGTAGCTGTGGTCATAGAGAAACCGTTCCTCCAATGCCTACCACCACTTCACCTACTCAGGAAAGCGCGGATTGCACACGGCGATAACTTCATAAATGTCACAAGTGCTTTCAGTTTCGTTTTGATCGTACAAGAGGTACGCTGATCCCAATAAATGGTATCTGGCCTCGTGTACATTCATTCATTGGATTTTTGCGTAAATTGAACTTATTTCTTATAAGCAAACAAACTCTGGGACCGGAGCACTCCCCATGATGTTCAACACCTAATTCCTAAGTCGCCTACTTTAATGTCTTCAATGTCTTTACTTGCCATTTTGCCTTTCATGTGGATCAATTATCTGTGGAATAAGCTGACCACGACCATATCTCTAAAGATTTCTGTTTGGAAAACATCAGATTATCGGTGAAGTTTGGATAATTTCAGAACTTATTCAGGAAATAAAAAATGCAAATCTGTGAAACATAAATCTTATTAAATCTGTAAAGCTCAATGATCGCAGTGGTAGAACAATAAATTGTTTTGTGGTAGTGGCAGACCATGCCAGAATCAGTTTCCAGATTAAATAGCACTGTCTATTGGAAAACCACCACTAGCGTACTATTACCACTATAAGCTATTGTTGTAGGACATCCTAGAAAACAATTTATACACTTCAATTTATATCAAATTGAATATACAGTGCGTCCATAAAGTAACGCATAAATTCTTTATTAGCAAAATAAACACTAATTTTAATTTACTGTTTTTTTCAAATTATAATCTTATATACAGGGTGCTCCACCTTCGTGTGATGACGTCATCACAATTTTTTTTTAAATAGAACACCCCATTTTTTTTCAATTTCTGGATTTCCCTTGATGAGCTGATTCCAAAAATGTATAACACGTTGCTTCAGATTGATACAGGGTGGCAAAAAATACAAAAATTTCAAGTTACTTAGAAAATAATAAAGAATAAACGTACATTAAATGAAATTACGCACAACTTTACTACAACTACTTTGCTAAACTATTAAAAAACAACACTGTATGTAACAGATTTTATTAATGATTCAAGCCGTATATTTTTATTGTTTTTTTTCCATTTTTTTCATTTGACGTTAAAAACTGTCAGAAACATTAAAGTACATTTCTGTATTATTAACGCTTTAAAAAGAAGGTACGTTTACGTGAAAATTATCTAAGCAATTTATCCTAGCATATTTTGTAACTTTTTTTTACAAAATGTCTTTAACCGAAAGTGAGAGGATTGAAATATTAATAATGATTGGTATTGGCGACAAGATGCGGGCTCAACAAGAGGTGTGCACATTATTTCATGAAATGCACCCAGATCGTGAACCTATTTCACAATCTAAGGTAAACAGAATAGAGCGAAAATACAGAGAATTAGGACATGTGAGGGATGCAGCAAAGCAAGGTAGAACAAAAATTAATGAAAATATTCAACAAAACATAATTTTGTCGGCAGTGGAAAATCCACACTGTACCGTGCGAGGATTATTTAGGGATTTTGGTATTGGGAAGTCTGCAGTATCAACTACGACTTATCCATGAATTAGCTGAAGACGACTTTGACCGAAAAACTGAATTCTACGAGAATATCATAAACCAAAATTACAATTTCATTGACAACGTTTTATTTTCGGACGAGGCAACGTTTTATTTGAACGGGCATGTTAACCAACAAAACACCCGATATTGGTCTGATGAAAATCCACATTGGATGCAAGAATGCCATACGCAAAGGCCACAGAAAATCAAGATATGGGCTGGTATTGTGAGAAATACAATTATTGGTCCATATTTTTTTGACGAAAATTTAACAGCAGCATTATATCTGGATTTTTTACAAAATAAATTAATTCCAGATCTGATTCAACCTTTTCCTGATATTCAAATACCCACTAATCTCGACCGCAGAATCTGGTTTCAACAGGATGGTGCACCGTTACATTTCGCCATAACTGTGCGCGATTTGATCTGAGCCCATTTTATAGGGTTATTTAAAATTTAAAGTCTATACTAACAAACCTGGAAATATCCGTCAGCTAAAAGACCGAATAAGAGAGAAATGCAGAACATAACTCCTGCTATGCTACATAATCTTAGAGACGAATGTAATCCCCGGTTCTACCATTATTTAGCGGCCAATGGAGAACAATTTGAACATTTAATTTAATTTTTTTTTTGTTTGTTTTTGGTAGTGTATCTTAGTAATTGCATAACTACGTAATTTTATTTAATTTGTTGATTATATTCAGTAACGTAATACCTTTCCATAAACAATCATCATAAACAATTTTTGTATCTTTGCCCACCCTGTATCAATCTGAAGCAACGTGTTATACATTTTTGGAATCAGCTCATCAAGGGAAATCCGGAAAAAGGAAAAAAGGGGTGTTCTATTTTAAAAAAATGGTGATCACGTCATCACACGAAAATGGATCACCCTGTATATAAAATTATAATTTGAAAAAACAGTAAATTAAAATCAAAAATCGACCTATTTCGGGAATTTGTAATATTAGTGTTTAGTTAGCTAATAATGAATTTATGCGTTACTTTATGGACGCACTGTATAATAAATTACTTGAAAACATCAAATACATTGTTAAAACTTTCCCTGATGTTTGATAACGACCTGATCAAATTAAACTCGAAAATTACTTTCGTATCAACAAAGGTCGTGTCTCATAAAGCGACGGACATGAATTACAAGCCACCCTTGATGTCATAATGTTACGATACGCTATCGTATTTATTCTGTGTGTCCGTTGATTCGCGTCCGATACCATACAGGCATCGATAGATTCCACAAATCAATTTAGAAACGTATTGGTCATTGGACAGCAGGAACGGTATAATACCCCGACCTGAAAATATATTTCCCTTTGTGAAAGGTCTTCGTAACGAACAAAAGACAAGTTCCATATGTCTGGGTGGTTAAATGCGTAGATCTAACGATAATTTACGTTCTATTTGCCAATAAATTAAACAAGGGACCGCTACAGTAACGCGACGGTTACCTCAATGCCGCCATCAATCTGCAAGCGTAATTTTCTGCAATAAAGATGAAAGTGGGGTAGAAATAAGGAGATAATACTGAATTGTAGCCCTGTTTGGGTCAAGAGAAAAGTTGTGCTATAATTATAACCGCCAGTAAACTTTAATACTGTAAGTGTTTTGATGTCTAAGGAGAATTAAGAAATTAAGTTAATGGAATGTTTGTGTTTCTTCAAATATATGTCAAAGACTATCGCCTGATATTTGATTAAATATTAAACTTAATTGAAACTATGTATCTACAACAATTTATATTATTATTGTAGGAAGGTACTCTATCTATACTTTCTCAAGAATTGTTTAACTTCCTATTTGACGTTTTATAAATAATGCACAATAAAACAACTTAGAGACAGCTTATCGTTGAAAGCCTTATACTTAAAGAATGTTTGTGTTATAGATTAATGAATTATTAAGTATGTCACGAAAATGAAACACGCGAGGAATCGATTAATAATTAAAAGGTTCCCGACGGAAAAAGTGGTAAAAAGCTGGAAATTAATAATAAGACATATTCGGCTGTCAGTCGTGTTTTGGGGTTTTAAAATTAATACTCTAACGGGGTCATAAACCTAAAAGGTACAAATGTAGAGAATCAATTTAAAAGAAGCTTTTACTAACGGAATTTTTAGGTCAAATTGACAGAAAGACAATCGCTAGCTTTTTGTATACGAACGATAAGCTACAATCATTGAAAATTGAAAAATCTAGTTCCCGATGCAAAGCAAATTGGCTTATTAAATAGTGCATTACTTTATCTGTCAATAGCAGTTTAGTTTGTGCAATCACGAGAAAACTTTCGGATAATGATTCGCTATGATTTCAAGAAAGGCTTGAAAGTTTAAAATCGACATTTGGGGATCTCGTACCATCATTGGCTACTGTTTGAAGATGGTGGACTGAAATGCGATGGAAACTGGAGAACCCGGAATACTTCGGGGCATACCAGAATAACCACTGAGATAACAAACCCTATATTTGAAATGGGCTGTGATACAATGATTCCCAAACTCTCCTTTGATATACCATTCAATGTTGTCCTAGATTGGGAGGAGTAGAGTGAAAAGCAGAAACCTGGAATTCGAACCCAGATCTGGTACAAAGAAAACGACAGGTTCTGGGCAGATATATATGGGGAAACCCTAAATCATGAAGAATACATGATATTAGGGCAATATACCACCGTGCAGCAAACGGAAATACTAGAAATAGAGATATGTGCCCGAAGGGCATTAGATAAACAACCAAAGGGTCAGCTGATGCATATCCTATCGGGCAGTCAGGCGGCCCTAAAAACTCTAGCAGCCTATCAGATAACCTCAAAGCTAGTTTGGGACTGCCTGGAAAACCTAAAAACTCGGGCAAAACACAACAAAGTCACTTTGGTGTGGGTTCCGGGGTATAAGGGCATACCAGGCAATGAAATCGCAAACAAGCTCGCAAGAAGAGGCTCTGCGATAACTAAGACTGCAATATGTGGTGCAGTAAGTGAGTGGATTACAAAAGCACACCAGGTACACTTAACAACGTTGAAAGGCAGTTACACAGCAAACGGATGAAGAGGCAGCCATCTCAGCAGTTAGCAGCGGATGTGCTGGCTCTTAACCGAGTACAGCTTAGAACAGTGACGAGCTTGTTAACAGGACACGGCTGTCTAAGGGAATATCTGCATAGAATTGGAATCTTTAAAGATGAACCTATCTGCAAATTATGCAATGAGGAGGAGGAAACAGCCTACCACATTGTATTTGCATGTGCTGCATTAGTACAACGGAGACAGTCGCTTTTGAAAAAAACTAACCAACCAACAGGTCTACCGGAAAGAGATTTACCATACAGGCTATTAAACCTAGTAAAGGGGACAAACCTGTTTTTGTAAAGAAATTCACTAGGTACGGAATAATACAATAGGCCTTAGGCCCCGGTGTTAAGGGGATGACGCAATACCTGATCCGTACCCAGTGTGCAAAGCAAATCAAATCAAATCAAGATGGTGTAAAGAATGTGAAAGAGGTTGCAAATTGGTGGTACACAGCAAAGGAGCTGGGCCTCCTTTAACTGCTGTTAACCGCGAAAACATTGCTGCGGTGAAGAACCAGGTTATCGCCCCGTATGTTACCATAGGTCTCGATATACTGACGCAGTATGCTTGGATTTCAGCCCCAAGTTTTGTCTGCTAGGGTCCGACATATCATTAAAGCTCTTGCTGCCTTATTCATAGTCAATTCAATATGCTTGTTCCACAGAAGTTTTTGTCCAGTGTTATTCCTAGGTACTTGACTTCTGTTTTACATTCGATCACTGTTGCATTCAGGTGGATGTCCCTCATGCCCGAAAGTTTTCTCTTCCTACTGAAAGAGACGATCGTCGCTTTCGCCGAGTTGATGCTCAACCCCACCGATCGACACCATTCACTAGTGATTCTAAGGCTTGTTTGTATCAGGTCACAGAGAATTCCCTCATACTTGCCTTTTGCTATTATCACAATATCATCGGCCTAACCTATGTAGTGTATGTACATCGAAAGCAGTCAGCCTGTTAAGCAGTTCATTCACTACTCGGATCCACATCAAAGGCGAACAAACGCCGCACTGAGGTGTTCCGCGAGTGGTTCTGATTCTGATAGTCTGTTTGCCTATCGTTGTCTCAGCCGTCCTCGTGGACAGCACCTCGCTTATCCATTAAGTTACTGCTTTACCCACTCCCCTCTTCCAGTGCTCGTCTAATAGCGTAATGCGACGTGATATCAAACGCACCGGAAATGTCTAGGAAAGATACATATGGCGGTTTCTTTTTCATCCAGAGTTTTCTGGATCATGCAAGTTAATTCATGCAGGGCAGTCTCTGTCGATCTGCCTGCCCTGTATGCAGCCTTTAGATTAAGTGTGATATTAACTTGGTAACGACTATTGTTGACCTTAAATCGTCGCAATGGATCCAATCTCTCGTTTATAACTTATCAACAACAGTTAAATCAGTTGCTTGTTTAATTCTGTGTTTTATTAAATTCTTTTAGTAGTTAACCGTGTAGGACCAAGACGAGTAATTAGGTAATTTACAGGATCATATTTACGATTATTTATTTAGAATATGGCATCTTTGGTTGCTTAAAAATATGCGAACAACAAATTTGTAGAAAAACCAAATTATTTGAAGAAAGCATTAGGATCCAAAAAGACCTGTGCTAGATGTCCATAATCGAAAAATTCTACGTCAATTCAGTAGCGGCAGAAACAGGTTCATTTCCAATACTGAATTTCTTTTATTGCTTTTAATATAATAGCGAGTTTTTGAAAGCATATTGGTAGTGGCCATAAATCCAGAAACTTGATTTTTGTGGTCTAATGTAAAAATTTCATGTTATGCTTCCACTCATGCCATTTATTATCGTTGATAGGTGGCCATCACAAGATTCAATGCCTATTTGTTTGATTTTGCAATTATGTATTTAGATAATATGGAAGCGAAATTGAAACTGCTCCCTTGTCGCCAAATTTAGATTTTTCAGAAATATTTGGACTTCATGTTTTTTTTTTCTCGGCTTTATTGGGATCAACGCCCATTAGCCACCATTTGTTAAGAGGTATGCACAAAGGACCAAACAGAAGGATATAAGCTTCACGTTTTAGGGCCTATTAAAACGACTATTATGGAAAGAGAAACGGCCACCGGTAAAAAATGTAAACGGATAGGGTAACTTCATATGGGTAGGAGTTGCAGCCAATTCTAAATTTTGATTTTGCATTCCGCAAGGTAACTCATCAGAGCTTTAAAAATGTAAAAATTATGACTTCTTAGAATTTGAATCACGTTCGTAGGTAATTCGACGTTCATCTTTACAAGCTGATGTAGGAATTTCTTTCTTGCCTCCTCGTATATGCTGCATCCCAAAATCAGATGATTACTATCTGAGTACTCCTGCCCGCAGGCGCATTCCGCCGAGGGAATAATACCTAAACGAAACAGATGGGCTGGTGTTTGATTGTGGTTGAACTTCAATCTTGCAATAGAGGAATAGAATAAACGTGTTACGGGATAGCACCTATGCCATGACTTCATATTCACTGTAGGGTGTATGAGCGCATACTGTGTTGCTTGTTCCTGGTTAGCTTCTTTCCACCTTTTGTTCCACGCTTTGACCAATAAATCTGCTTTTGCTATAGACTGGTAATCACTCCAGATAAAACCTGTTCGGATAACGTTGCCTACTTCTATCGCCCTCTTCGCCAACTTATCCACTATTTCATTTTCATTGATACCACTATGCCCCTTAATCCAGAAGAATTTTACCTGCTTGTTTCCCTCTCGTATACCATGGTATTGCGCTATAATTTTCTTGATAGTAGGATGAGTTTTTGTAAACTCTTGCTTTTTAAGTACCGCCTGTAGTACACTTTTGGAGTCAGTCATTATCACATACCTATTGGATTGTTGTGTAACTATATAAGCCAATGCCTGAAGAATTGCTTCCGCTTCTGCTGAAAATATTGACATGGCTTCACACAATTTATATTGCTGGCTCCTTTCCGTACTAGAATCAAAAAAGGCACATCCACGACCCATTGCTGTTTTCGATGCATCTGTGACTTCATGTTTTAAAAAGCTTCAGCAAATTTCGGTTGGCAAGCCTTAAAAAAACATGGATGTTGGAATTACAAATGAATTACTTCACACGTTGGCTGTATCCAGCATTGATTATCTGTGGAATAATGGTGCCTACTAATCATAAAATTATTCTGATTGAAAATATCAGATTATCCGCCATTCAAGATGTCATAAATCCAGAAACTTGGTTTCTCCGAGAAACACGCTTTTGTGGACCTGTAGGCTTTAATATTCCTTGGTAGTAGTAGTTTTTATTGGGAATACATTTGAGTTCTATTCTATTCTAGGTGATGTCTTTCCTTGGTGACGGTAGGATGGAAATAATATCATGTTTTAACGCCATGAATATGTCTCCAACTTCTTTTCTAACAGCTTCTCTTATTAATACGTCTTCGTAGAAGAAAACATGTCTTTATCTGTATTCATTATATGTGAGGCAATTTTGACTAAAAGTGAAGTAAACTCCTGCAGTTTTACAATAAACGTCGATCAACAGCATTAAAAGTGTGCAAATCGTAGAAATCATTTATTTCAGTTTCTTAGTGTCTTTTTTTCCTGAAAACTATCTGGGCCACCACAAGATTCAAATTTAGGTCCTTTATTAGTTTTAATTTTTATTAGTGTTTTATAAACTGTCATCTTAGATGAACGTCTATTGCTGGTTGATGGTGTCGTCTTTCTCTGACATGAAGATTGCAAAAGACTGTTTTAAACTACAGAAATGCATTTGTAATACTACGAATGCATGTCTGTCAGAATCTTTCTGAATTTCAGTGACGCTAATTGCGCAATGAACAAAATTCATCCATAATCTCGAGAACATACCTATTCTCTTGTTAAATTTGTTGATATTATGCTTCAAATTTAAGCATATCGATCTTATGATGGGTGGTCAACCTCAAAGATTTTGATGATTATTAAGTTTTGCAGATCGCTCTGTTACTCAACATGAACAATCAATTAATTGAAGACGATAATTATGAGCTACACAATAAAAACTTATGCAACCATCATTATTGAGGTTATGGAATTATTATTCGAGTTTTGTTTTTGAAAGCGTACGACTTATTGAACCCTTATTTCTGGTTTATAATCACCCACCATTTTGCACCTAAAGATGATAAATAATTCTAAGAAATTGCTTGTCTTAGCAGGCTTTATTTTCCTATTAACATGATAAATGCCTTTAGTATCAACCTTCCTTTTAACTTCAGTATAAAACAACATTTAGAATAAATTAAATTTAACAAAATTTTTATTTTATCATTAAATCTTTCATGTTTATTGCTCATACAATATTCCACATCCAATTTCAATTCTGATTTAGCTTCCATAAATATTTTCCTATTTGCAATAATTCATTCACGTTCAAGGAAAGATCTTATTAAATTTTCACTGGCCCATAAATTAAACAGCAGTATAAACAACGTTATTTGTTTTCGGTTCACAAACGCTAAAATATCGTCTCAATAATGGCGTTTATATTGTCCCTGTAGCGAATAAAATTCCCTCCGGTTCGAACCTTATGAAGGGGGTGGTTGCAAGGGACAATTCCCACCGGTAAATGTTCTTCATTTATCCGGCTAGATTGCGGTTTCATTATGTTATTGCAAACGAATAGTTCCCGGTCCTCTTCGGAAGATCGTAATTGCTTTTGTCGCAATACCATATCGCAGCTAATACATTTATGTATTGTGTATAAGTCGCATCTGCACAGATGATGGCGGTGGCGCATTTGTGCGTAGAAGCTCGATGTATCCTACATTATAAAAGTTATTACAAAAAATATTGAGAGAAAGTGTAAGTATTCTTAAGCTTCATACCTTAGAATTAGTTGCACATATACAGGATGTTTTTATACCGGCATGCCAGACGTAATTTATGTTTTTTTTAACGGAACGCTTAAAAAAGCGTCCCCATCTTCTCTAACACCCAAGCAACACTTAAAGCGATTAGTTCAGCAAGTGTTGACTCCAAACTGGTTCGACAAGGTTCGTCGAGGCAATTCGTCGGGCCTGGCCCATCCTTTGGCACCACCAAATCACAAACCAGAACATCCATCAACGAATAGATACACGATAGGTCGAGGGATTGGTGGCAAAGATTACCTGGGCAAAGACAGGCAAAGGAGTTCCTAAAAGAACAGAAGCCTGAATTCACTAGAGACCTACTAGATAAAGACAGGAAAACCGTCAAAATGTTAGTAGGTCTATTGACAGGTCACTGTAGACTAAATAGGCATATGTACATCATAGGCCTAGCGGAAGATGCCATGTGCAGATTCTGCAAGGAGGAGGAAGACACCTCAGTCCATGTACTGTGCCACTGCGAAGGCCTGGCAAGGACAAGGATTCTAATTTTGGGCACAGAATATCCCACAGCATAGAGCTACATACAGGAGCCGCTCTCAAGGACGTTAAGCCTCATAAAGAGGGCAAAGTTAGAGGTCGACTTCTAGGATTACTGGGTATCACAATAGACTGGGAAGGTCGCGGTGAAAGAGGCCCGTAGGGCCACTCCTAATCTAATCTAACGGAACGCTATTCTTAAAATCTGCTTGCGTTTACGAGCCATTTCATATAGGGTTTGCTGGATGTATACCGAGTATTTCAAAAGTTGTGACAATTTTTACGTGTAAAATAAGGTGTATTTAGAATGTTAGTTTCGGTAAGGAAAAAAAATATACGACCTTTTTCGCACAATAATATGGTTTGGCTACGTCTTCTATTTTTGTTAGCTGGAGAATTAAACAAAAATAATATTTCGTGTATACAAGGTGTGTCAAAATTCGCGTCCTTAATTTTCTCATTAAATTTAAATGGAACATCCTATATTTTTTATGACGTTTCGATAGATACTTATCAGCTCTTTCGTTTTTGTAAACCATTCCCTATATCTAATTCTTTGGGTTTAAAAGATATTTCAAATTTAAAATGAAAAATTACGTTATTTTCGCATTAGCCGGGGTTAAATATTTTGTTTTTTAGGTGGTAGTAGTAGCAGCTACAAACCGACGAATATGTGAATATGTGCAAAAAGAAAAAGAAAACATTATTTTATTTCAAATGTGAATTATCTTCTAAACCCAAAGAGTTAGGTATAGGGAATGGTATCAAAACGTCATAAAAAGTATAGTGATCCATTTCAATTTAATGAGAAAATTAAGTACCCGAGTTTTGACTTACCTTGTATACAAGAAATTTTCTTTTTGTTCAATTCTCGAACCAACAAAAATAGAAGACGTAGCCATACCATGTAATGGTACGAAAAAAATCGTATATATTTTTCTTACCGGAATTAACATTCTGAATACACCTTATTTTAGACGTAAAAATGGTCATAATTTTTGAAATATGTACATACTCTCGTAGAAGTAAGCAGATTTTAATAATGCAAAAAAGTATAATGTTCCAATTAAAAAAAGACATAAATTAGGACTACCACGCCGTTATAAAACACCCTGTATATGTGCAACTAATTTTAAGATATGAAGCTCGAGAATACTTCCACTTTTTTTCAATATTTTTTTAATAACTTCCATGATATCGGATATATCGAGCTTCCACGTACTAATGCGGCAACCTGTATGCAGTACATATTATTTACTGTTGTGTCACGAATGACGCGAATAAAAAACTTCAGTTGTTAAAGAATAACCAGATTACAATGTGAACATTTTTTTACAATGATTAACTAAAAACTGCCCTCCCTTTTTCCTTACCTCGTTGTATTTTTCAAATCCTCTATTTCTTCCCGACGGTTCTCCTGTTCTGTACACTTTATAATTTGGATGGATGAGATTCTAACTGGGTACTTTCAACTTAATATTCGCCTTTTGCGATGATTTTTCTTTTATACAAGTTTTGTTGTGAACTTGTTTACTTCTGTCAACTTTTGAAGCTTCTAAACAACTCTCCGCTACCTTTTGTTTTCTATTTCACTAAGGGCTACCACTCGTTAAATTCCCGCATGCACTACTTGATATTTTTAAAGGTGATTTTTGTAATTCCAGCTTGAAATTTATGGTTGTTGTGCCGAAATGAATGTAATTATGTATTGTGTATGTTTGTGATGTGTTTTTACAATAAATTTTGAGGAATAAAATTTTTCTCATTATAATCTAGGTTTTTTGATTTTTCCATGTGCACGTCGTTGACTGGAGTTATTATTTATTTTTTTTAATTAATTAATTCATTATTAATTAATTTAATTATTTAATTTAATTTAATAGTTTTTTAATTTTAATTTAATAGTAATAATAAGAGAAAGGAGATAGTTGTAATAATAATAAAAGTAGTTAATTATTACAATAGAAAACAACAGTACATACTATAAGTTTTAAATAATTAATTTGATTTGGTATTAATGACACTGCGATAGTAGTAGTAATAAATAAGTGATTATGAAATCGGTCGTTAAAATAACAATTGCATTTTTTAATAGAACATTAACTGACTAAATCCATTTATAGTGAGAACTGCTGTGTTAATCCAAAATTATATCGCAATTTCGTTTGTTTTATTTCCTATAATTTTCATTGTATAACTCCATCATAAATTTCAATATAACACAATGCTGAAGGTAGATTTCGTCTGAAAATATTATTAAAGGTGTCATAAACCTGTTAACAAACAAAACGATTGATATTATTTGGGTGACGTTTATTACGAAAATCGAGTTGTGAACAACGCAGTTATATAAATTATCACATTCGTATCTCGTTCTTTAATTCTATTCTTACGCATCAACAAGCATTATAGCCTCATCTGATGATAGTTTAAAACTGTCAACATTCCAATAAGAAACGCCATTATAAATGTGTGTCAACTATAATCGAAATAAAAAAAAACGGTTAAAAGTTTTTCAAACTCCGTAAATTTGGTATGCAAATCTACCAGATTTAAGCTTAACTGTATTTATATACTTATGTTTCAGCCGCTTTCATCATATAACTAATTTAGAAACTTAAAAAGAGCCGTCAGTATATTTATTTTCTTTTGCAAAATTTATAAATCTCAGTAGTAAAGGTATGCGAACAATATTTATATCTAAAAATGCGCGGATAATTCGTACTTTAATAATTTTAGCATTCCACGTTGTTAAAGTCTCGTATTTCGCGTGCATTTTCTCACGTACTACTAACAGATTCTCATATTGCCTTATGAAACGAGCTGTTCAGGACATCATCATGTTACGAAATAAAGGCAATACGCTTTCGTCTAGAATCCGGACTTTTGTTAATATTACTAATTCCATTCAAACATAACATACTGAGTGATACGTTTGATGAGATAGAAATATTTTGATATTCACAATTTGATTATTAGCAGCATTTTAACTTGAAGAACAATAGTATTAAAAGGACAGAAAAAAAGTGGAGATAGAATTTGAAGAAATAGGGTTTGTAGATTGGTTTGGTGACTCTTGTTCCAAGGCCTTTCTACCATGGTATACAGCTCGTCTTCTTTTGAAAACAACATGAGGATACCATGGCAGCATCCGCTTGATCAGAATCTGATTGATGTGAGGTCATCTCGAATTTATAGAAAGCGTGATTCACCATCATAACTGATAGCCACCAAAGCCATTCTCAATGTAAGTGTTGTATGCTGCTCCATTATAGTCCACTTCTGGTCAAGTTATTCAAGACAATTCTTGGATTGGCAAGAACATTATTTTGGTTTTTTTAATGTGAAATAAAACTCAATTTCTTCTATACAAAAAATGAACTTTAATCAGTCGAATATTTTCCATTCTATTAGATGACCTTTTGTCATCCTTCTGGTAACTTCATAATTTCGCCCTCATAGAACTTCTAGTGCTTAACAGAAAAAAAACTCAACCAAGTACGACTTAAGGGCATCGCCATTACTGACATTTTTACAATTTAAAAAGTTTTGTATACTTCGACTTATGTAAATGCAGTGTAAGGGTGAGTATATATAGGAGATGCGACATCATTTCTCAACCAAGCACACACGATTCTTTTCCTCCAACATCATAATTGTAAAAATCTAAGTTTCTCGTTGGAATGCTTGGAAGCAGCTTAAAATACACAACACCAAATTGACAGCTAAATCTTTTTCTGGTGCAACTCAGTTCTCAATATGGTTTGTACTGGGTCATCCTGCTTGGATGACGATCCATTTTTCATCGCCAGTGATAATTCGTTTTACAAGTACGTTTGAAATGCGTATCGTAAATATTCAGTCCAATATATCTTATATCTGATTTTTAGTTCTTGTGTAGGATACTTTTAACCGTTTTGCAATCTCTCGCACAGTTATATGACGATTTAATTCAATTATGGCTTTCCTTTGGTCATTATCAACTTCAGTATGCCCACCAAAATGCTGATGAAAAATGAAAAATCGAAAAAGAAATGAATTTTTTTAAAGCAGTTCTGACACGTCTGATCTGTTAAACATTCAACATCATAAACTTTCACAGATCTGTTTGTGGGCCTCAGCCGCTTTCTTGCCTCTTATGAAAATAAAAAAAGTAACGAAATAAAAAATAAGAGAATAAAAAAATAAAATACCTAACGAAAATGCTTATTTTTGCACTTCATGTTAAAATTGACCGTAAACTGACAGTCGTAAACAAGAGGACACAGAATTTGTTTCTATACTAACGTAACCGAGTCAAGTACTAAACACCAAAAGAAAAAATTCTAACATTAATTGGTGCAAACCGAAATTACTTTCTTGCCAACCCATGATCATAAAATTGAATCTAGATTCGTCATAATATTATACTCGCGCCATATTCGAGACTACGTTGAGACATTCTTTACATCAAAACGAAAACCTTAACACAGTTTTACAAACCAGCAGTAAAAAAATAAGTACTATTGTTCCTTAACAGGAAAACAAAATTGTTAACTGTTTGAAAATTTTCAGATATTTTATTGATGATATTTTTACAAATAACAAATACAGTAGTTACTAAGTTCTCTTATAATTTCACAAATATGTAATTTTTTAAATAATTCATAATTGCTTGATGATTATGATATGCAAAAGTCTGAAAGTAACTGATTGCATAATCTTATAATTGTCAAAGAAACAAAATGCGCTGTATTTCCACTTTTCTAGCTATTTGAAGTATTTTAGCAGGTACATCTATTGAAACGATAAAAAGTAATCGTTTTTGACATTTGACAGGATTCAGAAATACCATGCCTTCAAAAACTTTCCTGATTAGAGATGGCCATGATTTTTTCCTATAATTGGTAGCACCGCTACAGTGCGTCACTTTGACAGTTCGTTGGTTCGTATGTCACTATGAGGTGTATAAAACACATACACACTGACATTTGTCAAAATTTGGTTATAGTACAATTTAAAAAAAATGCAGTGTTCTCAATCTTAGAAAGAAAATTAATTAAAAAACACCCTACTCTAATCAGGAAAGTATTTGACGGCATGGTACTTTATCTATCCTACTTAGAATCAGAACAAGAAAATAGTAACTACTTACAATAAGTCAACTTTTCTAATGGTTAGGAAACTCAATATTGTAAAACACTCGTTTTATGATTTTACAGCTGATGCATTTGGGGAGCTACAATTGCCAATACTGAAAAGCTTTTAGTTTAGGAGATGAGAACAATTTATGACACTAAAAATTAAGAAAAGCAACTGTTTACAATATAATTGCCTTGTAACTGTTGAATCTGATAAATATTGATGATTTAGTAATTATCTTAAAGTTTTTAACGATTTTAAATTTTGCCACATGATTTTATCAAAATAACTGTCAGTATGACAGCTGTCAAAACTTTCTTTATAGTTTTAGCATTCAAAATTGTAAAACACATTTATTCTAAAATTTGGGAACCTCTAGAACCATTTTGATAGGTTCACACGTTAAAAAGTGTCAATGATAGCTCATTTTACTGTATTGTATTATTGTATCGGGCGAGTACACCGTGTCCATAAAGGTTTGAAGCTGACAGTTACTGTCAAATTTTGATTAAGTTTGTAACACTTAGTTTGATTTCAATCGCAAGAATTGTCATTAGCGTCCCACGCGGTAGTTACTTTAAGCATAATTATTAAAGTTGTATTTTAAAATCAAACACAATATGCTTCCTTTTGGAAACGTTTATTGCTAATAAACAATACAAGGAAAAGCTAAAGCGAAGTCGTAAATTGAACAGAAAACCTATACTAAAACCCAACGAAAATACATACGTGCGACTATGGCCATAGAGCAATAAACCAACTGACATTCTCAGAGTGGTAAACTTTAAGCACAGATATTGCATACATTTTGACAGACGTCAGCTTCAAACATTTACGGACACGCGATATATCTAAATGATAAAATTTCCACTTAAGGTGGTCCACTTCTATAGTTTTAGGTTAGCACGCCTGATTTTTAAATTTAAGTTTGACAATTGTCAAAGTGGAAGCCAAGCCAAAAAGACATGAGATATAATTCTACGCACAATTTCGCCACCATATTTTCTCACGCATGATAATTAATCGCGCAATTTACGAACCAACTCATAGTGACTTACGGACCGTTTGACCTATCGATTGGAAAGGAATCATAACTTATGAAATATGCGCAGCTTAATACACATCGGATACTTTCATTTTAAGCGGACACTAATTAGAAAATATTGTCGTATAAGTGAAAATTTCGAAAGCCATCAAGAAGTTCGTGCGATAAACAATACGTCCATCGACTTTAATTATTATTGATACCGTTGGCAACGTAGACACACATCGTAATACTAAATTATTTTACACGCTTCCTCGTATCCTAAATTCCTCGTCGTTAACATATCTGTAAAATATTCAAATTTTTAGTTTCATAATTAGGATGCGTCGTAGCTGGTGAAATCCTTATTGATGCTGTTGTAGTAGTTTGTTTGAAGAAAGTACTAATCATGCAATAGTTTTTGCGTAATAAAAATTTGCTTTTGAAAGCAATGATATATTCGAAAATGTGGAGTTTTGATTGCAGCGATTTATCACGATATATATACCGTTGGTAAGCTTCTATCTATTCTACCACGGCATGGTACGAGTACAAATTGATCTTCGCGTAAAAGCACTTTCACGTATCGTTCTGGTTGACATGCAAGGGCTATTATAATCGTGAAATATGTAGTTAAGCATTAGAATTTACATATTAGAAACTTGAGAATGGGAAAAGTTTCTGCACTTATTATTTTGCATTAAAATACAAAAATTAGCTAAAGGATTTTATTTCTTTCCAATTTCGTGCTAAATCTTCAATAAATTAAACCTAATTCCTCCCTTGATTGATTTATATTAGCATATATATTAAATTCCCTAATAATGACCAAATATCACCCGCCAACACCAACTAATTAATTAATTTTTCGATTACATTCTTCCGTTATACATAAAGTAATAAGCATAGCGTAATGCTAGCTTTATAGGAATGACTTGGGCAACACGCTAGGAACGAGAAAACTTGTAGAAATCAATATCGGACGGACTAGAGGGCGAGCCCAGCTGCAAATCGCTGTACTGTTGATCTTAATTGCAATTAAAAGTTTCACATTTAAGCGGATCATATAGTTCGGTGCACCGTTTTCATGGCGAATTAATTTTTGATAGAAACCCCCGGCGGCATGACCGAGTTCAACTGAAAGCAGAGCGTGAACCTGCAGAAGGCATTAATTTTCATCAGTATTGAGCGTTCTCGAACTAGCTGGAACCTGTTTCAGGTGCCGTTCGCCGTAATTGTGTGTAAATATTGCTCTTTAATGAACCGAGGTAGATGTACTATGTTTGCTAGCAATAAAAGGAAAAGAAATGTAGTAGACAAATGTCAAGTAAGACACGAACATTACAGGATAATTACCAGTTTCGTTTATTAGAGCTTTCAGCGTTATTAAGCTTTATGGAGTTAATAATTTAATAAGAGTTGCGTTAATTATTGGTCGTAAATGATGTAATAATAATAGGATAATGTTAGGTTATAAACAATAATTTGAGTGTTTGCTTAAAAATAGGTTGACTGTATCCAGAATAGTTTTTCATTTGAAATTATTTCTACAATTTCTAAAAATAGTGTTGTTAAAATAAATGTTTTGTTGCCTACTTCTCACCTACACGTAAATTTATGTCTATAAAACTGAAATGCAAAGTAAGGTAAGTGTAATGTTAACGAAAGTTTATTTTCCTTATTTTAAAATTACAATCGGTCGAATAGAGATTCTTTTACTACAGATTGAAGTAAACATATCTACTAAACTGGCATACTTGAACGTGTGATTACTTGGTTTTATAAGTATTCAATACATTCAAGGCAGATAGGTACCTTAAAGGAGACATACAGGAGTTTTGAAATAATTGAACCACGTTCCAAAATTGTGTTAGATTTCAGACTGAACAAAAAATAAATTGTTTTAGAAAAGTAGAATGGTAAAATACCATTTTGAACTCTAGCAATAATTTCAGGTATTTTCGGCTTTCCTTTGCTTTGTGCTTTGTTTTTTATTTCATCATTTTTATGTTTCATCCTCACGCATGAATTGGTCTTGGAGAATTCATATATATTTTGGGACACCAAATTTGTGGCGTCTGTTCATTTGTTTCATTGTCAGGTATTCACTTAGGTATCCCCTTCTTCACACCCCTCTCTCTTCCACCCCACCCCTCTCTTGGTTGAAAATGCTCCAAATCAATCCAAAGGGACTTTTGTAGCATTACGTATAGGAGCACACCCCCTACTACTCCACAGGTGTTGGCGACCAACCCAAATACTTCCACGAATTTGGCGCGGGATTTGAATTAATAGCGCGGATGGGCTGTTCATTTGTTTCATTGTTAGGTATTCACTTGTAGCCCCCCTCCCTCTATCTTCCAGCCCCTCCCGAAGAGGCAAGATGGGGACATTACAACGGGGCGAGATAGGGACGTCCCGGTCTTGCCCCAAGTGTACATACATATAATACATAGAAATTAATGCCTGCGTACCATAATCTATGAAACGTCATAGATTATGGTTCGTACTTACAACAAAAAAACTACCCGTGGAAGCTGACCAGACGAGAATATGAGAAAACTGCAGCTACGGCTTGCTGCAGTTTTAGAAGGTCGATTGGGGTATAGACATGTAGCCTATGAGTATGAGGTACTGTAAACCACCGTGGAAAGAAAGTTTCTACCTTTATTTTGCTAATAAATAAAACATTTTTGTATGTTTTTTATATTTATTGTTAAATTCCATCTTGCCCCACCACAGGGGTAAGATGGTGTATTTGCAAAGTTTGTTTCATTATTTTCCCAAAAATTAAACTTGAAGAAATTAAAATTTTTGAATATTTCCGCTACTAGAGAAATGTTTAAAGATTAGAATGAACACAGTGTCGACGTTTTATTTCAAACGATAGTTCTGATATAGCTTCTTAAACATCAGCGTCACCATCGTACCCCACCTTCGCCTACTTCGACGAATTTGGCGCGGCATTTGAATTACCAGCGCGTATGGGCTGTTCACTTGTTTCATTGTTAAATATTCACTTATAGCCTCCCCCTCTCTCTTCCAGCCCCTCCCTCTCCTCTGTCTTCCACCCCACCCCTATCCTTGTTCAAAATGCCCCAAATCAATCCAAAAATACTTTGGTGGCATTACTTATAGGGGCACTTTGTCCACTCCCTACTACCCCACAGGTGTTGGCGACCAACCCAAATACTTCGACGAATTTGGTGCGAGATTTGAATTATTGGCGCGGATGCGGCCAATTTGAAATTACCGGGATAGGTGGCGATTCGAAATTAACGTTGACTTTGAGAACATTCTACCTGGTTTTGAAATCAGCTGACAAAACAGCTTTCAAAACCGAGTAAGCTATTTGCAAAATCTACTCAAAACCAGGTAAGCTGGTTTCAAAACCAGGTTAGCTGTTTTCAAAACCAACCTTAATTTCCAATCACCTCGGTAATTTCAAATTCTTCCCATCCGCGCCAATAATTCAAATCCAGCGCCATATTCTTGCGAGCATTTGGGTTGGCCACCTACACCTATCGAAGGTAGGAGTGGTAGGGGTGGGCCAAGTACTCCCATATCTACTGGTGGCCTGTAGTGGACAGAGATTGTCCTGCAACAAGTGTAGTTTTCCATCAATATTATCTCTTCTACGGTAGGATCCTACAGTACTGGGCGGCATAATTTTTTTCCAACGGAGGTATCATGGATTTTGCATTTGGTAGAAATTATTATCGACATATTCCACACAAACTAGCAAAATAACTGTGAATTTTCAGTTAGTTAGTTATGTTCAGAAAAGAGCCTCATTAGGTACGTTATTGCTCCTAGAATGATTTCTCGTAGTTCTGTAGAATTTAAAGTGTTCAACAAAAAGCATTAGACTCCATCTATTACACAACAATTTATAGACGTAAATACGCAAATCTTCCCTGAGAATATGATAAATGGTGAATTTAAAGAATCTATGGACAATTTCCTCCACATTACTTTACCAAAATTTTGTCATCAGGAAGCTAGTAAATACAATATTTCAGGAAAGCCAATATTGATTTTTCTTTTAGTTTCTTTTTAAATTTTCGGAATAGCTGACTCCACTCCCAAAAATATTCTGAATTCTGTTGAAAGTGATCCACTTGCTTTAGCGAACCCATTCATAATAATCTGAAGAATGGTCTGCTGTTGTACAATTTACACGACCTTTGTCGAATTTTTCAAGAAATCTCCGTTCATATCATTATTGGTCCATGTAAGGTGTTTTCAACCAATAGTTTCCTGTGCTTTTTGAAGTATAGCTTGATGTTAACGCCAGATTCTTGCAAAATTTCTTATCCTATTACTACCAGATTTTGAAAATTGCAGAACTTTCCTCTGATTTTGTTGTAGAATTGGTGTTAAATTAAAAAATGTTGCACATTTTAATAAATATCCAAATTATTATAATAAAAATGTTAACAATAAACATTTAGACAAAGAAATTAATATTAAAACAAACAGCCATCATACTACAGGAACTAACGCTCAGATTCAATAACCAGAAAGTTTATTTTAAACATCCTTACAAAAATAAACGTATTACAACTCTCTTCTTACACCTTGCTTCGATGTTTTGACGTGTTTCCAGTCGCAATATACATAATTGGTTTCGAATATCAATAAACAATCACAACTACCTTTCCGGTGTAGTTATGTATACAATCTACTTCTTTAGGCGTGCGCCGTGTGGTACATTTTGCGTTGATGAACCAATAAATTTGGGTGGTTATTTCACTAAGCGCGTAAAGTACACAAAGGAATGGTTAAAATCTGCAATAGTGCTGTTTTTAACGTTTGAAATGTTGTAACTGGAACCTCTCGTACAGAGTAGACAAAACATTATTCCAACATGCAGGTGATAGACTGGAACAGTATGGGTGTATTATGCAGAAAAGCTTACAGTTTATAACAATACCACAACCGCACTTTACGGCGCCGACATTAAGGTATAAATACTTATATGTATTGGTTGGAGGTGTGAGGGTAACATTTATGGTCAGTTTCAAACGTTATTTATGGAAAATTGAGCATAATGGAACCCGCATTCGTTTGCTACGTACTATTGTGATTTGCTATTAAAATATAAACAGCACAGCTCCTCCATTTTAAGAACGTAATACCAGAATAACTAAACAAGCGTTTCGCAATACCGCCTGGATTAGATATAATCCTAGGGAATATCACCACGTTAATCTCTAAATTTGTTGTGACTTTGATTGCATCTCTATAGTGCACAATTTTCTCAAACAAGCCCTTCAGACTAACCTCCTCCTTCTCTAGGATACTTCTTTTTCCATAACGATATAACTTTCAATAAACCTAACTAGCAAATTTCTAAAGATACTTGTACAAGTGAAAAGCATTATTCATCCCGAAATTTGCCATAAACTATCAACGTGCCGGCTTTAAATCCTGCAGATTTATATTCAGTATCAAAATAGATTAAAATCAAACTTCTAACGTTACTATTTCGCGTTTAAATATGTTGCTAACTTTTACGATTTTATATCTACCGCTTCCATGAAGTAATGAAATTTTACGATCCACATGCGATACGAACTTTACGATCTGGATAAGTAGCCGTAAATCATCGATCATTTGATCTTACTCCTTCTATCTTTTTGTGATACGCATACGTTTCGCAATTTTCGCTTAATGCGTACGTAGAACCGCAGAACTAAAATGATTGGCGATTAATTAAGTCCCATGGCCCCTTCAATTACGTGAATTTTCGCTTTTAGCGTTAATGAGCTGCATAGAATACTTAATTAATTAGTAATTTATATGATTTATATACCTTGGAAGAACAAAATATTTTGATAGAGGAGTACTGAGTACTGCCATGTACGTGAATGTGAAGCTTAAAAGTTGCTGAGGTCATTCTAGGTTATTTTGAGAAGCAGTTAACAGAACAACCACCTTATGGTAGATAATTATTGATAAATTAAGCTTTCGTCCTTGAAAGGAATGTTTAAAGTCTATCAAAAATAGTTTAATGTAATGGTTGACTTTATTGACAAAACACGGTAAATTTTAACAAGCTGAATGTTAACCACAAGTTGACAAAATAATATTACACTAAATTACCAAATCGTCCTTTTAGAATGGTTCTGAATCGGTATACAAAGTAGTTTGGCGCATGTCCAAAATTTAAACTTTGATTTAGTTAGTTGGAATATTGGGTAATTCCAGTCATTTTAATGCCAGAATTATCTGTCAGAATAAATTTTGTATTCTCTTTAGTAAATAATAAAGGTCAATGATTATTAACGAACTTCCTTCTTTTGTAAGTGCATATTTTGTTGAAAAATCATTTTTGTGTCAAAGTTATACTTAAAAATAACCCAAGATTATATCTGTGTGCGCTTAGTGCGTTCTATCGTATATGTATATTGAAGTTTTATTTTGGTCTAGTCTAAGTACCTTCACCTGGGACCATTATCGAAGATGTATTGAAAAAATAAACAAGAGAGTAACTACTGAAGTCTTTAAAACGTAGAGTCGCAGAACCTGCATTCTTTGGACTTACTTGACAAAAATATTACAGCAATAAGTAGGTTGAAAATGTCTGGGAATTAATTATTATTTAAGAGTTGTGCTAAATTAAAGCGACCAAAAGAAATTTGCGCCTTGGTAATGTGGGAGCATATATACGACAATGGAAAGAAGCTAGTATTTAATACGAAAATATTAGCAATGATAAAGAATCCTCGTCGAGGACATCCATCCAGATCCAGGCAAAGAAATATGTTGAATTGTGCTGTCTGGTGAAGTACCATCTAGACCATAATCCTACCAATATTTACCATCCCATCCCTTATGCATTGCCAAAGTTTACAAATTGTGTTACTGTAGTGAATTCGCAGTTTCCTATCATTGTATAAGATGGCATTATCCAGATACTTTATTTTGCTATTATGGGTTGCTATTGTCTGACTTCTTTTTCCATATATTTCCAGTAAAGAATGAGTAAAACTAAAGAAACGTCAAAAAATGATCAAAACATTGCCGCAGCACAAAAATCAACCAACCAATCAACCAAAAACGATATCTCGGTTAACAGAGGGCAATATTATGTGGAGTGCTGGTAGATAAAAAACTTGGAACGCTTAGCTTTCAAAGGATATATCACATATATCAGTCGGGATTAAACAGTAGGCAAACTTAACTTACCAAGACAAGATGCTCAAAATATTGCTAAGAGGCTCTTCTTTAATTGTCTCTCTAGAAAAATGCATGCAAATGGTATAAATTTACATTAATTGCAAATTAGAGAATTTAACACCACTAGCTCTTTGCCAAAAAAAATGTGTGAACGTCTGCATATGTAGATATTTCCTCAATTGTTGGTACATCTTGTGCGTTTTATGAAACCAAATAAGAACAATTAAGCACTATTGTTATTAGCTGGACACAGTAGACATAAAAGTTTTAAGAGCCGAAGAAATTCAGTTATAATTTAAGCAAAATCTTAAAGGACCAGCCACTCTTCTTCAGCAATGTAAATATTTGAAAATTCACGCTTGAAGGCGACTACTGCTCACATTCTCCAAGGGCTTCGTCTGGTACCAAGGCTGAACTGTAGGCTTTAGCCTTTTTGTTTGCCCAAAGTGGCTCGGTCTAGATGGAGTCATCCAGGTGGCATCTCCCTCGTGTGTACATTCAAGTCGTAGTGTACATATTTGGACGTTGCTGACAAACTATGGTGCTGTGGCAATCATTCGTAGCACCCTGTTCTGCAGGATGTCGAGTTGATTTTTGAGTAAGACAGGCACTGGACCAGGTGAGGACGCCATATTGAAAAATGGGCCGGAGAAAGGATGTAAAGAACAAAATTTTGATGTTCAAACTAAGTAAGCTTTTCCAGCACAATAGGAGAGACAGAACGGCCCTTGCTTTTAGAAATTTTGAGATAACCTCGTTAAAATGTTACATGAACGTCACCCTTGGATTAGTTGCTTCCATTTCTACGAATGGTCCTGCTGCTAAAACGGAGATACAGTTACTAAATCATCCAAACATATTTGAAAATTGGATGTTGGCCTTTTCGCAAAGAATGTTTAAAGAACTTACTACCTTGCAACTATTACCAACCAAACTACCAACCTACTATCAACCAAACATTTTACAAGCAAAAGATACTGCGAATAATCTTAATATCAGTATTATAAATAAACTAAAGACCGTGTCATCATTAAGTCTTAGTTACTGTTACACCATGAGCTCAAGACACTAACAAACATAAAAGTTGATGATATTCTTGCACTGCAATAAACTGAATTACATCTCCCATTTAGAAGGCATATGTTGTAATTTGTTGGGTAGAGTAAATTGAAGAAGTATAAGTTCTATTCGTAAACTATTCCGGTAATAGTATATTTATACTGTATATGGCATATAATGGTTATCCACTGTCATTCAAGAGAATGAAGTATATGAAAAACTCCATTAGGTGGTTAAACGTTCTCGGAAAACCATTTTTCTTTTTTGTCCTGTTTAAATGACAGGGAATGAATGTATGTTAACTAGCTTTACATTCAACTTTAATGTACTTATTGAATTTTATTTATTTTTTTAGCTTATACAGATTGGCTTTCGGAAAGATGTTGAAGGGTTTCTGATTATTATACGCTCTTGGGGTTCTTCTATAGTTTGCTAGAAGGGAGAGTAATTCGAAACGGAACAATATCAGAAGAGACACTCTCCAGCATCTTGAAATCTAATCATATCGTGAGCTTTTAACGATATTACATTAAGCTAGTACACTCCGCTCTAGAAATTAACGCTTCTAAAGCAGATTTACGTAACCTCAAATAAATTGACAGCCTTTCATTAACTAACTATTCTTATTTCCTACTTTCAGTGCAGACATACAATATTTACTATTTATAGCGAAGTAATTGACACATTCTGATAAAATAATGACAGTGCATTTCGCCCCAACACAATTTCTACGACGACATTAACTTCGTTTTTTACTTATTTAATATCATTTTGTAAATCGCTGCGTCGTCTAAATTGACGCAGCTAAACGATGTTAGTTTCAGCCTTTTTTTTTCTTCTTCTAACTCTTCCCTGTTGACTCATTTGCTTTGACGTGGCCATTACATCTAAAGCGCATTGCAAACATCGCGGAGCTTCCACTTTAGTCGGTTGAATAATGTTTGTTTGCTGCCTTTAATCTAAGCTCGATTATGCTGTCAAATGAGGAATTAGTTCTATAGCTGAGTGTTTTAAGATGTTCCGCTGCGGTTAGCTCTGTCGGGTTTAGAAAATTGTTTAGGATTTATTATAATCGCAAATTGTTATGGGATGTAGACGTCGTAAATTGTAAGTGTTATTGTTGGTGCGACCACACTAATAGAGTGTGTTAAATATATATAATATATATTTAATGTACTTATACACCACTGTCCATAATTCTTTGCCCACGTGTATATTTGCGTATAGCTTAATAATATGTATTATTTCCTGGTACAAGCGCATCCACAATGGAAATATAATTAAGGGAATGCGATAATTCACGTATACTTCTAACCCAAACTAAAATCAAATGGTTTAATGTCCTAACCGGAATGAGATCCTTTTCTAAACCCATGCTCTAATATTTAGTTACCACAAAACCGGTAAAAGTAATCGCGAGATTGCGAAACTACTTAAACTATCCCGGAGAACAGTGGACTACATTAAAAAATTTAAAAGTACTGGCAGTATTTTAAACAAAATACGGCCAGGACGTCCTAAAATTACAATCCCGACAGAAGATCGTAACATCGTTTTAATCAGTAGAAGAAATCGCCGCAAAACAGCGCCAGAAATTGCCGCCAAAGCGAACGTCAATCGCCAGAAAGTAATCAGTCTGGCCACGGCACCACGGTTAAGAGACGCATAGAGGAAGCTGATCTACATGGAAGAATTGGTGTAAGAAACCCCTTGTTACACAAGCAAAATACAACTAAACGGTTAAATTGGACACGAGAACATAAAGATTGGACCACTGAACAGTGAAAAGTGAATTGTGGACCGATGAGACCAAATTTTAGGTTTTTAGTGCGAGAAGAAGGGTATTTGTTCGGAGATCAGCTGGAGAACGATCAGCTGAACCCTGTGTAGTATCTACAGATAATATTTATTTACTGTAAATATATTCACGATGCCTCTACTTAATAATGTATAACGTTAATTGTCCATTTGGTTAATTTGCTGTTTAAAATGATATCTAAATTGGTGGTGGCACGCTTGAATGTACGATCTTCTTGTTTTCTAAGGTGTCTGATGTTTCTATATTATTGAATGATGGTGATATAGACATACTCTGTCTGACTGAGACTTGGTTGACTGATAATATTGCTAATGATTTGGTTAATGTTGACGGTTACAACTTTTTTCGTGGGAGGACCGTGGTGGTGGTGTGGGTATCTACGTTCGTTCTGATATACAATGTACTGTTGTAAATTGCCCGGCTGCCTGCTTTGAGCAATTATGGATAGAAACTCGTATTGATCCTAAGAAATACATATTTGGTTGTGTGTATAAGCCGCCTTCTGTTAATAATTCTATATTTCTAGATGCATTTGAAAATCAGTTGATTGATTGTAATTTATGGTCGGATCGTATTCTATGTACGGGCGACCTGAACATAGATTTGCTTAATCGAACCAGTATATCTTCTCTTAGATTGTTGTCCATTTTGCAACCCCTTAATATGATTCAATTAATTGATGAACCGACACGAGTAACTGAAAATTCTGCTACTCTATTAGATATAATCATCGTATCCACCGCAGTTTCTGTTCAGCACTCCACCGTCTTAAATACTGAGATATCTGATCATGATATGGTTGAATGCCACATAGGTAACACACGTGAGCGAAGAGCGCCATTCTTGTATACTTTCAGCAGTTTTTCAAACTTTAATCATGAATGTTTTATTTCCGATTTACGTAGTATACCTTTCAATTTCATATTCAATGTGGATTTGAACAATAAAGTACTTTTTTTCAATTACCAAGTAGCAAATCTATTTAATATGCACGCTCCATTAAAAACAGTAAGAATTACCAAGGCCAAACATCCGTGGATTACTGATAACATCAGATTTATGCAACATTTACGGGATAATGCAAAAGCTAAGTACAGAAGAACAAAATCGGAACGTCATTGGAATTATTATAAAGAACTGCGTAATTATACGACATTGGCTATTCGCAATGAGAAGAAAGCATATTTTGAATTCCTTGCATCGCAATGTAATGGTCGCCGCCTATGGTCCGAATTGACTAAATTAAGAGCTATCCCTAATAAAACTTGTGAAGTGCCTGCTCATTTAGCCGATGCTGATGAAATACACAAAGCTTTTGTGAACGAAGTACCCAGTATTGACTTTAATTGGTCAGAAACGATAGATTCTTATATGAATTCCCCTCTTAACGTGGGATCTACCTTTGGATTTTCAAATGTAACTGCGGATGAGGTAATGAGGCATATCTGTGCAGTTAAGAGTAAGGCTGTGGGTGCCGATGGGATTGGGATTAATATGTATCATTTGATTCTTCCTCATACCCTTTCTTATGTAACACATATTATTAATTGTTGCATTGAGTCCAATATTTTTCCCGATTCATGGAAATCTGCCTTGGTTTTGCCCCTACCGAAGTGTTCAAACACTGCACAATTCAAAGATCTACGGCCAATTAGTATTCTTCCGGTATCTAGTAAGATATTGGAGAGGGTGTTGTATGAACAGTTGATCGAACACTTTGACACTCACAGTATCATTCCACCTTGTCAATCAGGTTTCAGGCGGGGTCATAGTTGTACCACGACTCTTCTCAAAGTTACCCGACGATATCATTGAGGCGAGAGATCAAGGCAAGCTGAATTTACTGGTGATGCTCGACTATAGTAGGGCCTTCGACCACGGTATACTACTGTCAATTTTACACTCTGTCGGCTGTGATGCTGCTATGGTTAGTATGATCCGTTCTTACCTGAACAATCGCTTGCAGTGTGTGAGGCTGCAACATCAAATATCCTCGCCGCTCCCTTTCATCCGAGGAGTTCCTCAGGGTTCAATTTTACGACCGTTATTATTCACGGTTTACACTACTTGCTTACCTAATTTAATTGCCTTAACTATTACACCGTTCAAATGTATGCCGACGATACACAATTGTGCTTATCATTTTTACCTGATCAATTTGACTCTGCTATCGCTAAAGTAAATTCTGATTTAAGTCATATACAGGAATTCTCCATTAAGCATGCGTTGGTGATTAATCCCTGTAAGAGTGTTGTTACTTTATTTGGAAGAGAGGGTGATGTAGAGAGATATCGTAATAATTTAGATGTTAGAATTAATAACATTGCCATTCCCATAACAACTGAAGCAAGGAGCTTGGGACTGTCAATCGACAACACATTCAGATATCGAAATTATATTTCTCGTGCGATTGCTAAAGCTTTTACTAACTTAAAGCTGCTGTATCCACACAGGTCTACTTTTAATCATAAAATTAAAATCATGTTGTGTCAAACATTTGTGTTGTCGTTATTTTCATATTGCTCTGTCGTTATTGGATCATGTCTTGACGCGGTCGATGTTGGGCGAGTTCAACGAGTCCAGAATGCTTGCATGAGGTACATCTTTGGTATTCGCAAATCTGACCATATTTCTCATAAATTAAATGATTTGAAGTGGCTTAACATGCGCAATCGTATGAAGTATCAATCATTTGTATTATTCCACAAAATACTGCTTGATAAGACCCCTCCTTATCTCTATAATAAAATTCGATATAGATGTGATGTCCATAACATCAACATCAGAAACAAAAACCTTATAACTCCGCCGACATATAAAACCACATTATTTAGGAGATCTTTTTCTTATAATATATATAACCTATATAATTCACTTCCAGAGGGAATTAAGGCTATGAGTCTAGCAAATTTCAGGCGTGCCGTGTACCAAAATTTATTTTCTAAGCAATAGCGTGTCATGTTTTCTTTTCGGTACGTACTTGTGTGCATGTTGTTCGGTATTACCTATGTCATTTTAGGTTCATCACAGAATATTAGGATAAGTAGTTTCTAGGCATATTTTTAATTTATTCTATTTAATTGCATAAATTAAGGGTTCAGTGGGAGAGCAGAGAATGGCCACGGCTATTCATCTGAACTGCCCCTTACGATTTTCCCATTTAGATATTATTTTGTTTCAGTTATTATGTATTCTTTGCATAGTGTACAGTTGAATTTCGGGAAAATAAAGACATTATTATTATTATTAAACATGAGCGAGATTCGGTCGAGCTTTTGGGGTGTTTTGCCGGGAGCACTATATATATAATGTAATATATAATAATATACTCTTGGATTACTTTGTAAATTTCACCTATATTTAGACACAAAACTAACACATAATAAGTAACTGCAGTTTCGACAATATAACTGTCATTATCAAACTAACCTACAAACAAGTAATAACATAACCTAATAAAATACAAAAATACTTAAACTAATCAATCTGCAATAAGTGAAAAAAAAGTTGATGCATGAATGATCTAAAAAACATACAATTTTTTGGCATCGTTATGTAGACGATATTTTAGTTTGTTTTAATGGTACAAATAGACAAATTCAAACTTTTTTAAATTTTATAAATTCTATTCATCCTAATATTATATTTACAGTAGAAATAGAAGAAAATAATAAGCTAGACTTCTTAGATTTAACGATATCTAAATTAAACAATAGTTTTACATTCGACGTATTTAGAAAACCCACATTTACAGATGCAATTATCCCGAAAGATTTATTACATCGTTGGAAACAAAAAATTGACTTTTTTTAATTCAATGATACATAGAGCTATTAGTCTTCCCCTCTCTAAAAAAAACTTTGATAAAGAAATATTAACTTTGAAACTGCTGGCTATAAATAATGGCTTTAGCTCACAATTGGTAGATAAGATTTTAACTTCTAAAATTAAAAAAGCAACTTTGCACGAAATTTATCCTCAAATCAAATCAAATAATAATAGAAAGTTTGTCTCCTTAACTTATTTAGGGAAAATTAGTGAAAATATAAGTAATATTATTGAAAAAAGTCATAAAGATATAACAGTTACATTTAAACCATACAAAAAATTACAGGGCTTATTATTTAATGGAAAAGATATACAAGAGAGTTTATCAAAATCAGAAGTGTACCAACAAACTTTTTTGTAACGATTATATAGGCGTATATACAAGGTGTCTATAAATTGTCGCAAAAGCTACCCGTAGCGACACAGTTTGTTCGAATTTGGCACAGAATTCTTATGGTAAAATATCGTATCATGCTTTATGCGAACTCGGGGACCACATGAAACTAACATCCATTTGGCAACACTGTAGTTTCATACTACCGTAGTAATAGATAGAATACTTGTCAAAATTGACAAACGGCAATTACAAACGACAAATTGGATTACACAATTGATACATATAGGGCAAAGCAATAAAAAAACAAAGTTAGTAGTTTTGACACTAATGATTTTGATTTAAACCAAATAAGAAAACATACACATTGTCTTACAACGCTGCCAATTGTGTTTTTCAAGAGAGGATGCTAACGAAGAAATGTTGAAAATAGACTCTACCATAACAAAAAAAAAATTTTCGATAAATTAAGAATAAAAAGTTTTCTAAATTCAAAATTGGGAATAATCACATTTTTAAAAATATATTTTTTTAAAGAGATTAAGTAACATAATAATACGTGTATACATTCTTTTTCAAATAAAAGTTATTTTTACAACAAAAAAAAATAATAAAGAATATACTTTCAGAGTTGGCGCTAAAACGAAGTTTTAAATATGGCCGACGCTGTGACGTCATAAGCCGGTAAACCGTTAGATGCGCTTATTTATCTTATACAGAAATCCAGCTGAGTAAGTGTAAATACGGCAAATTATTGGAAAATGGACGTTAAAAGGCCTTATTTTTGGTGTATTGTACCGATGTGTACAAATACATCCATAAAAACACCACAAAAAGTGTTTATAAGTGTTCCTAAACAACCAAAAGAAAGGAAGCTGTGGCTAAGGGCTATAAGACGTGACCCTAAGAAAGTATCTGCAACATCATCCCTTTATTGTTGTGAAGATCACTTCGATGTACATAAGTCCATATACAATTGCTTTGCACTTTAATGAATTTTTCAATTACAAATGTAATATTTTTTAATGGTCCATTAGGCGCGTCTACGGGCGTAACGTGATTAATCACGCTAAGTCCAGTTGACCTAAAGCTAATTTTTGATATTTTTATAGGTGACTAATGGAGGGTTAATAACAATTACACACTTTACCTTAAATATACATATTTATTAAATTATAAAACATGTATTATTCAACAACCTACATCTAAATTTCCTTGGAAACTACTTTTATATAACTACCAAATAACTACTTACACCTGTTTATATGTAATTTCAATAATATTTAATGTTTATTATTAATATACAATTGATTTTACCTTTATGCTTTAACAACCCTTTCGCTAAACGAAAACAAGGATTACCTTGGAAACATTTGGCAATCATAAAGACATCAACATTTGGTAAATTATCTGATTGAGCTTTCATGAATCCAATATCAACCATTTTTCAGAAATCGTTTGTTGTAAAACCCGCTACTTACAGTACGATATAATTTGTATAAATATACAAATAACGCGAATTAAAAGTATAGCAAATGTTATATACAAGCAAAGCAGTTTACTGAATTTGTACGTCACAAATGCGTTGGCCAATAGCGATGCGTTTTAAAATGAGTCATGAATTTTGAATAATTAATGAAAATTGATTATTAATATTTCTTAAACTATACATTTTTTGCAAAAATGATTTTTCAAATATTCATTTATTATTATAATGCTATCTAAAAAATATATAACTAATTAATAATAAAATATACGCGCATCCCCTATTGCAGCTGTCTGTACCGACAAATAAATATCGAACACAAGCGCTTATTAAGAGACTAAAAAACCGAACTTCGTGAACCTCGTGAAGACGTATGAAGCATGGTACACTATTTTACCATTGAGATTTTCGATTTAGAAACGAACGAAGAATGTCGCTGCGTATAGCTTTTGCGACAATTTTTACACACGCTATATAGGTCAAACGGGTAGAAATTTTTCCACGCGTATAGATGAACATTTAAGATCTTTTAGATTACAAAAAACAGATTCTACTTTTCAAACCACTTAATGGACAATAATCATAATTTCTCAGAAAATAATATCAAGCTATTACATTTTAGAGATAAAGGTCTAAAACTAAATCTGTTAGAAGCCTTGGAAATTTTTAAAACTAATAGAAATTCAGAAGAAATTTTACTTATGATCAAACAGATATTTTATACACCCCTCTTTTCAAAGCTTGTCTTTAATCCCTCCCTTGATGGTTTCACTTATTGCAGATTAATTAGTTTAAGTATTTTTGTATTTTATTAGGTTATGTTATTAACTAGTTCCATATATACATAGTGCCTGTAAATCTTGTTTGTAGGTTAGTTTGATAAGACAGTTGTATTGTCGAAACTGCAGTCACTTATTATGTAAGTAAGTAAGTAAGTATTTTATTTTATAGACAAAAGTATAAAATAGGTCAAATACAAACCTGGGTAAACCTGCAGAATCCAGCTCCCACTTAAACTGACATTTACACATGAACATAACCAATCAAAAGTCGCCAATATACGAGTATTAATTTGTTCTGTAAATATCATGCCTATCAACAAAAAAACTAGAAAAACGTGGTTATATGGCATTATGGGTTCCGGATTATGTGTAAATATTTGTTAATATAAACGCAAAGTAATTTTGTACCAAGACGAACCATATATCCATACATAAATTCGGAGTATAAAAACATATAAATTAAGAATACAACGTATAAAAATTAAAATATGATTCGAAGAGGCCTTCTGACGTTCCAAACTGCTGACGAAACTTCCTCTTCGCACGCAGCCAACAACGTTCTGTGTATGAACAATACGATCATTGGGATCGACAAAATTCTGTTGATGCACGACAAAATAATGTTCATACGCACCACCATCAATGTTCTTTAACCCACCAACTATTGTAGGGTTATCGACCAAAGATTGTTCACAAACGTCCCTGCAGAAGTTACAGCCATGTTACAGAAGTCAACGATGGTGTGTGTCGAGTGTTCCCCAAGTCCAGCCTCATACGAAATGTTTACTAATACTTAAAGCTTTACACAAATAAATGCGAAAGCTTAGGACAATCTAAGAATTCTTTAACATTTGGCTGCCATCCCCAGAACTTCACTAGCCCTACTGCTGTTTGTCTAACGTGGTACAGCCAGCACTTCCCTTCTACATCCTTAAAGCTTTACAACATACTTTGCATTGCCAACGATAAACATCACTAAGATCGCTCTTTTTTACGAACGACATAGGTATTTCGCATTCTAAACAGTTATATTAGAATTTTTAATCAGAGCCATTTAATAAGAGCAATTTTATATGTAAAAATATCTAAACAAACCTTTTCTTCACGGATGTTATTTATTCCCATTATTTACACATCTTCAACAATGCAGTGGTTTGCGATTCTCATCTAGCTGCCATTTTAAGGTAAAATAACACAATTCGAAATAAATTAAATATTTACAAATGCGATATCATATGACAGATACAAAAGCGACTAGAATTTGACATTTGATACCATTACCCATACCCATTATTATTGTCGAAATTAATCGAAAGAGAATGCCCAGATTGTGTCAAGAAATCATTCGTCGGAAAGGAGATCACATAGACGAGCAATATTTAATTATTTTCGTTGTTTTCTTTGATTTTCCATTCAGAATTTTGTTGTTATTTTTCGTATTAGAATAAATAGTTTAATTTTTCCATTGGTGTTTCACTCAAAACTACGTTTTAGTTATATAGTACTTAGTAGTTTAAAGGGTGGGCAAATAATTGTGGATGGTAGTGTATGTACACTTAAAAGTAAAAAAATCCTGTTGTTAAACACATTTCCAGTCTTTGCGTCTTGTAATTTGTACTATTCCATTTCACACAAGTGTAATTTTGACAATAATTTTATTACTCAAACAATTGCACATAAATAACAAATTTTATTGCGCGTTTAATTGCAGCTTAAAATTAAAGCGCGGTATACAATTTCAATTTCATTACAGAGCATTGTCATAAATTTTACTGTACAATATAATGGTTCATATTACACGGTGCTGCTATTACATAGCCGTCGGAAAGGCCATTAATTAAAAGAAAACTATAAAGGTGCGTCAGTTGCAATATTTAGTATAGCACGCGAGTCCTTCTGAATTATGACCTCTGCCTCTTGACAAGATGTGCAATGAGACGTGAAATTGCTTTTGGACATAGGCCATACGCGTAGCAGATGTTTCGGTGTTATGTCAACAGGAATGAGTCCCACGATGCGAAAAAGCATTAATTATGTAAATTCAGTCTAGGATGAACATATCTGGTTTTACGCGGATATAAAATGAAGAAGCTAGTTTATCTTTTGTTTGTGGATCCTCTCTAAGGCTGATCTAATAATATTATAGGTACATAACTCCAAATATATGCATATAGTTTTATTAGTACTTTACGCATAATAAAGCTTACCCTACCTAAAATGAATCCAGAACCGTTAATGTATGCACCAAACTACGCACCCTATGTATTTTGTGACTCACTTGCGTGTTACGGTAATTGACATCTCTTTGTATTCGATAAGATTTTTCAACCTGTCTAGTTATTTCTACAGCTTTGATCAATACTTACAGCGGTGTCGTTGATACTAACCAATATTTTTAGAAAAAATATCTTACTTGAAAACTTGAACATCAAAAATATCAGGAAATAAATAAACTGGGACTATTTGTTTGGTCACAAAACTCTAGAAAAGCACCGCTATCCTGATTGAAGATATGAGGGTAACGAAATTTCTGATAGTTTTGCAAAGAGAATGTGCAGTTTGGTATTACCTTACTTTACATTATGTACGACTGTGTGCTTGTGGTTTGATAAAGGTACCACCGCCTTCAATAAGTGAACTGACGTTAATGCCATGGCCTCCAATAAGATCCAAAACTCATTCGGAAATTTGCAGAGCTATTTGGACTTAAAGACTAAAGGTATTCGTAATAAACCTTATCAATCTAGTTTACTCTGCCAGAAAGATTGGCTTATAATTGTATCTGTGAAGTTTCTGGGAGTTCACTCTCTCTTGGAAGGTTCAATGTGAAAATCTATCAAAAACGCTATCTAGTAAGACATACTTATTCCGCTGCCTAAGAGCACAACTTTCCAAGAATTTTTTGCTCTCGTTATATTACTCGGAAGTAGAGCTCAGGATTCGATATTCGGTATTCTTTTATGGGGTGCGTCCTCAAATGCAGATCTAGGCTTTCTGAAGCACAAAGCCGTGTTAAGAGCGATGGTGGGATTACACTTCCGAGAATCTTGTAAACCTGTATTTAAGGAAGTTCGCATTCCACCTCTTCCCTGTCTATATTTGCTCGAAGCTGAGAGTCACATCTATGACAAGAAATCCGTGTACATAACAAACAAAGAAGTTCATGACCACAACACTAGGGCCAAAGACGACTTTCATCTGCTACTCCATACTCTGCAAATTACTTATGATGGAGCTGACAGCCTGAGCATCAGAATTTACAACAAAATCCTTCGCCATATTAAGTTGTGTCAGACGCGTACTTCCTTCAGGAAAAATCTTAAAGACTACCTCCCCCAGCATATATTTTACTCAATTGATGAATTTTTAAATCATTAGCTTTGCAAGCATTTATTTCTATGCAGTATAGTGCCTGTGTCGTCACACTTACTTTATTTTATTATTTCTTACGTTTGTATTTTCTTTGTTTTGTTATATGTTATTTTTCTTACTTGCTAGAATTTATTACCTATTTTTATTTGATATTAATAGTTTTGTTTTCTCTTGACGTTTTATACACACTTTGTAGTGTCTTTATAAATAAATATCTATCTATCTATGACATCTAACATGATACACTGCTGAGCAACGTCCTTTTTTCTTCTTCTAAATCTTTCAACATCTGTAGACTTGATTCCAAACTGGTACTGAATTGCCACAGGAAGCTGAAACAACTGGCCTGAAGCTTGAGTTTAGTGGAAATGAACTTGCTGATGGGTTTGCCAAAGCAACCACTGAACACCCATTCATAGAACCAGAACCGATGTGAGTTTATATGCTTACATCAAAGTTTTCGTAAGGGCTCAGCTCACTTCTAGACAGCTTTCCACACTAACTGGTCGGAAAACACTAAAATTTTTGATATTTATCCGTACAAACATAGATTTCGCAACGCTGCACAGTGGGGTATTTAGCCGATCTAGCTGGCCAAAACTATTTTGGGTTGTTTAATTCATTTAAAGTATACGAAGGAAGTTAAAAACGTTCTTCATGATAATTCTGAGTCTGAGTCCTTAGGAAAGTTCATCTTCCGAGGAATCTTCAGCGGTGGATCTTAATTTATTGAAGTCGCTTTCAGACGGAAGCAACATATGTATGTAACTTTTCCTTTAGGAATGGCGATGATTTCTTCTTTTACTTCTGGCGCTTAAGGCTTCAAAATGCTTAGATGGTCGTCCAGATCGTAGTCCCACATTTGCCAACTCAAATGAGCTTTTCAGCCAATCTTCATTTTTTTAAGAAATAATTCCTGTTTCTTTTGTGCCACATTTCATATGTTATATACATAACAAAATCGATGTTTGATTTCTTGTAATTGTCGACCGTCATACTACCATAGGTAATTTTCGATAAATTCGAGCTTCCTAGCTATACCTGTCAAATTCTGCTCTTGCATAAGATGAAATATCTGTGCACGAGTTATTTTGGTAACCCCTTATGGTCCTAGAACAAATGACAAGAAACTAACAATAAGATAATCATAACATTTTTGTTAAATTGGCAAATTGTCAATTCTTAAGACATTAATACTGAAAAAAGACGAGAAAAGTCGCGGCCGTTTTTAAACACAAACTTAAGTAGAAGTATGTATCTTTATGTCTGCATAGTCAAAATAGCCGGGACGTACCCTGAAGCATTTCAAAAAGCTCTATGTTATCAAAAGGTCCATTAAAATATATAACAAAATCCATTGTTAAATAATATCGAAGGCTTCCACGGCCCGAGTCTCTATAATGAGGATTTCCGGGTGTTGACCGTGTCATGGTTAGTAAAATATATACAGTACAAAATAAAAATTTGTCAGAAGGTTTTCGCCTCTACCGTGGTTTACACGTCGAGTTACCGTGACCTTCTGGTACCCACCCAATTAACCTCTTTGCTCCTGAAGAAGCCGCTTACATTAGTGGCGAAACGTCGAGTTTATTGTATATTCTTGTGCATTTTGTTTTTATTTTCTACTGTATATATTTTACTAACCATGACACGGTCAACACCCAGAAACCCTCATTATAGAAAATCCATTGTTTCTTAACTAAGGAACTAACGGAATACGAAGAAAAACTCGAACACGATAAGCGTATAAATTGAATGTCTACTTACCACCTTCAACATCATTAGATATCACAAAAGTTTTCACAGGAATCAGTGTTGACTTCCAAACAAGAGCGATTAAATCAATTCACCAACTAGCGCGTATTACTAACAGTAAATTGGAAGAATACAAAAGGCATTTGCATTTAAATACCTATTACGACGGATGGGGGAGGGGGTTAATTAGGTACAGGAATTACTTACCCTCTCTCTCACCACGTGCTCAAAAATTGCATATTATAAAATTTTTAAAATCAACTTTTGGCCAGCTAGATCGGCTAAATACCCCACTGTGCGCTGTCTGTATGACCAGCATTTCTATGGGCCGTCAGATTAGATCAACCAGACTGGAGACCAACCCACGCATTTTTTCTACAAATGCAATCGAGTTTCGAGGTCTAAAACCACGTTAGGGCGCAATAGGTTTTTTTTTCCTATAAGGGAAAAAAAGTATAGGCAGATTTTATTTGTCGTAACATTGAAACAATTGTTGCGCATATTGTGAGCAGCCTGTTCACATCGACGATTTGATGACACACATCACACACAACCGGACCAGGCTAGATAAGCTTCCCATCCAAATTTGTTTACCTGATTTAAAGTTAATTTGATTTGATTTGGCTACGATTTTCTTTGCCATTGGTCCTCCATCTTATCTGGTTCTTTGTAATACTTCCTTCATAATTACTGACACTTCTATTTTAGATCCCTTTTCGCCTCGCGTTGCCATTTTTTTTTGATTTTCCTCTTCGTCTCTTTGCTTTCCAGCCTGCATATAACACTTTTTAGCCACGCTTTGCTATGGCATTCATGTGTTATGCTTTATTTCCTGCTTAATTGGCTTATTCTGTGCTCGGAATGTTGATGTAATTTTCACATTTTGGTGGAAATCCTTCAATTCCCTTGAGTTGTTTGCAAAATCAGATGTAGATCACCTCTGAATCAGTTTCCAAAAACGAGAAGTTTAAACAGCTTGGTTACATGCCATGAGTCATGGTGAAGCTGTAATTTGTCGTTGACAGACAATACACAAATTTGTTATGTTTCCAACAAAATATTATCTTTGAACAATGATGACAAGAAAGTCTAAAATTTTTACTGTCCGCAAAAACTGTTTACACGCCAAATGTTTTGTATAAAATGGTTTAGAAGAAACGACTGTAAATATTTGTACACCTTCAGTTCTACTCCCCGTAACAGTAACGCCAAAGACAACTAGTTATGTCCTACATTGACCTGAGAACCAATCCATTAAGAAAATTTTCCATCATTACGACAACACAAGTTTAGGTAACTATCGAAGTCAGTTGAAGCTCACTGGACTGGCCAAGTTCTCACAAATAATTTCGATAAATAATGCTGATCAGTAAGAACAAGAAACGTAAAACAATTGAATATATGATAGGTCCTATTTCAGTCTAAAACTGGCTGAATAATCCTTTAGAATTCGAATATCTGAATAGCAATGGTTTGATCTAAATCTAGGACATAAGAGTTGCTAAGTGATCTGTAGGAGACATGGGACAGGAGCGGGAGAGAGAGGTTATCTTCTCAGACCGAGAAGCAGTTAGACACTTACTTAAATATTCTACAAATGCTCATTTTTATATCATTGGAGACCATAGTAAGAAAAAATATTGTGGAAATGTTGCAAATCACAATTACAATGTTTTATTCGAATAATTAACACAAAATTATTTCTGAGAATCTGGATTTTGAGAAAGTATTCATATTATTTTTACGAACACAAGAATCTTCAATTGATTAATGAGTATGCAAAATTTCAAACTGTCAGCACCAATTACGTTCTTGCTAAGCGACTCCACGCGAATTACAAATTATAACGTAAACAGTCAGTCGAAATTGTGTATCTGATCTTAATGAATTATGAAATTACTGTTGGACGAGGGCCATTTGTGCGTTAGACAGCTGGCTAGGATAACAAGTAAACATAGCCTAAGCAGTGCTGTCAACACGAATTAATTATAAACACAATACGTCTGACACCTATACAACAGAGAAGAGAAGCAATAATAGAGAAAGAAAATAGCAGCGTACTACAATAATGAGAAATAAAATAATGCAGAAAAACTAGGGACACGATCTGCGTGTGCAGTAGAGAAGCTATTTTTGATTGCAGTTCAAGAAAGAAAAAGATATAGGAGAAAACTTGTCACGTTCGTTGCCAGATCAATAAGTTCATTGTATTATGCACGTTTAAATACAGAGTGTTTGAACCAATCCAATATCCCACAGCGGATGGATAGATATGGCGATATCCCAGAATTAAATTTTTATTAGAAAATAAAATCCTGCGATATTTACTGGTGTTACTAATACTATGACACTGTGTAAATAAATATAGATGATCACCTTTCTTTAATCATCGGTGAAGACGTTGCGTTGGTTGTGCGACTTGATGTGTTTGCTGTCGTTAAACGCTACTCCAATATGAACCGTACACCTTACTTTTCAGGTCGACTATCGATTTAATACAGTTAAAGCTCGTTCATCAATATAGACAGATCAGCGAATAGCGTATCGCATGACAGTTAAAAGTATTCCATACCTCCGTCAATAGCTGTTAGAACTATGTTGAAACCGAAAGTATTCCCTAGTTAATGGTGGGGAAACATTTTCTGAACAAATATAATCAGTAATAAGTTTGTTATGCTTGTTTTGTTACTGACAAAAAAACATAATTATGTTACAAATATGTTATCTGAGCACGACATCTATTATATGTAGTTTAATATTTATAGCCAAGCTCATGTAATTTGATAACTGTTTTTATAGTAATATTTTTATTAATTAGAAAAATTCAATAGTTTTATCGTTAACTGAGAGGACCTTGAAGACATAAAAGGTTGTGAACTTTATTTGCTGCATTTTTTTTGACGTTCGTCCCCTCGTCTCCCGTTTTGGAGGAATAATAGTAAAGAATAGGAATTCTTTCCCTGTAATTGTCTTTAATCAAGGCACAGAGTTTTCTATAGATAGCTTTAATACAATCATATTTAGCCATTCAAAAAACCTCAATTTTCGCTCTTTTGCGAATGCATGGAAAACTACGAATGGCACGAGCATTGGCATATAGACACATCAAAATGACCATACAGCTTTTCCCAAAGACCATCTAAAACCGTGTGATAATTGACCGGTTGAAATTCTCACAGCCAAGCTGCTCTCAGCTCTCAAGATACTGTCAACTGTCAAGTTTGATTGAAAGGTGGCGATTAGATTAGATGCAATGAAATAGCTGGGAAGTTAGCAATAGATGTCAGAAAATGACTTTCTTTATAGATATGTACATAACCTACGTATGAGGTTTCCAATGACTGAATCAAGAATGTCGTTTGATCTCCATTCTCTGCTGTTTCTACTGAAATGGAAAGACAGGCGTGAGACACTATAAAGCCCTCAAAATTTATTCAAGTGGGAAAAGACTCCGCAATGCTGTTTTGATAAGCAGAAATAGCATGTGTAGAGTAGTGTAGTAAACTCTGCCATATATGGAAACTGGACGGGTGGAGGAGGGTTAGGCTATTTCAGGATCAAGGGACTAGACAAACCTAAGTTACGTAAATTAATGCATCCATGATACAACCACGTCCACATAGCTAAAATGTCATGGAAGCATAATAGGCTGGTTAACCGAGATGCCATGCAGGGTCTATCCGGCCATGACAGAAATAAGGCTCACAATCAGTTATATTCAGAATGTTACGTTAGTAAGCAAAATTGTCGCGTTTATAGGGAAGCAATAGTTTGGTGCATACGAAATGGTAGGTACCAAAATGTTGTCGGACTAGTCTAGTAAATAGTGTTAAAGTGCCTTTACATTATAAGATTTTCCTTAGGATTGACTTAAGATTTGTCTTATGAAAAATCTTAATATCATATGTGTTTGTTTACATATTATGATATTTCTTGAGAGAGGGCGTCATAAGCAAGACTTAGCAAAACTTCTAAGCGAACATAGCCGATCATAAGGAATAGGAAAGTACCTATTTCTTTATGAGTTGGTGAGAGTATTTTGTTGTTGTTTGTGATCTGTCAGTTAATAATAAAACTTTGTTTTCTCCATTCCTTTTCAGTAAGGGTTACTGTTTCTGTATATTCGAACTCAATTCCTTTCAGATAAGTTTGGTCATCTTTATGTTTAATGTAATTGTGCAAAACACAACAAGCTAGTGCGACATCTTGAACTTTACTGACTTCTAAATTTATATCTTTTTGTAACACTTGAAAACTGTTAGTTAAAATTCCAAACGCGTTCTCCACTATTCTTCGAGCTCGACTCAACCTATACTTGAAGATTTTTTCTTCTTTTGTTGATTTCTGACTCCATGGTTTCATTAGTCTTTTAGTAAGTCTGAAAACATCATCGGCCACATCAACATAGGGTGTTTTAATTTGACTGCCCGGTAAATAATCATCAGGTGGAAAGTTTAAGGTATTGTTTTCCATTGCAGAACATAAAGTGCTGTGTTATATACTCCCCCATCACTTATTCGGCCATTACATCCCACATCAATATAAAGAAAATTATAATCATCATCTACCAGTACCATTAGAACTATACTATTAAAACCTTTGTAGTTGTAGTAAAATGATCCGTCTTTTTTCTTGTCACGAAATGCATGTGTTTTCCGTCGAGAGCACCTAAGCAATTTGGGAAATTCCACTGCTTGTAAAAATTTGATGCAATTTTTTTCCATTAATGTTCTTCTTTAGGTGTAGAAAGCTATTCAACTTGTAAAGTCTCATAAATAGCTTTTACTGTTTCTGGTATAATGTGTGATAATGCTTTCCCTGAAACTTGTATCCTGTCTACATATTTTTGGGCCCACCATAGCCAACAAATCCTCAAACGTACTTGTCAACATTCTCGTAAAGTTTTTGAAACTTCTTTTATCTTCCACAGCGAGTTCATTGAAAACTAAATTAGATATACCAGAATCCCACAGTTTCTCCTCTCCAACCATTTACGAGTCCAAAGTAAGTTTTGTTTTTTGTACAAGAGAAACATCAGTACTATATTATTGAGTAATAATTCGTAAGAAAAAATTTCATGCTTCTGTAATAATTTAGCAATTCTGCGTAGACCATTTTCATCCATTTTAAACAAATTGTTTGCGACACACGTACATACAACGATCTGTTCTACAAAAATCTCAATTCTCGTATCAACTTCTAGGTTAGAATACTGTCAACAATTTTAACTTCACTTTTTTCTCATCTTAACGTAATAACCTTTACAAAACTCATAAGCATGTAAACACAATATTTTAGATATTGTCTAATTTGTCATCTCTTAAGTATTTCTTAAGCGATTCACATGATTTTTGCTTATGAGAGATCATAAGGAAAATCTTATGTAATGTAAACCCACTTTTATGCTTGTCTAGACCATTAATGGTTCCCATCCTCTTTTAGACAATCAGCCTGCTAGTCGATACAACAAATTCACCGTTTTTTCATGCCTTGTAAGGAGCCAACGGAAATTGTTTTTCTGCTAGCTGTTAAACATCTTTTGTGTTTGTATTGTATTGTATTGTATTGTAATAAGAAGGGTCGTGCAGGCTCCTTAACCTCTCCGCACTGCGACCTACTGATCTATTGTGAATACCCCATTCCTTTAGTACCCTTCTAATCCGATGTTCCTAACGTTGGGTGCCAAAGCCTTAACCTGTTCAGGCGTCATAATCGCCTGGTCTAGATGCTGACACCTTCGTCTCGCAAAGTATGTGCAACGACATCTTCCTGAGGTGGTAATTTAGAGGGCAGTGACCAGCAAGTAGGCCCGTGAGGGTGCTTATTTCTGATTTCCTTAAATCAAGATATTTTTTATTGCTATTTGCCGAGCAGTTGATACACTTCTTCGCCTGCCTTTGTCAGGATGTATTCCTCCAGAGGGATGGCATTTCTTTTGCTTTCCAGTCGTTAGGTTCCTTCTTGAGCTGGTGTTTTGATAGGCCAAAGAAGGGTTCGGGTCCAAAGAAATGCATGCCCGCGGCTTGTCTTGTCATATCATTTCCTTGGGTATTAGTGTACCTTGGAACCCACATTAGGGATACCTTGTTATTTGTGGCCACTTGCGTCACATTCCCAGACCAACTTAGACTCAAACCTGTGAGTGGGTAGAGCTTTTAGAGCGGCCTGGCTATACATCTACATATACATATGTAGATGTTGGCATCCTTCAAGCCTTTGTCTAGGTTTTCTGGGATGCATAGATCTATGGCATGTATCTCCGCTTGAAAAGTCGTTGGAGATGCTCCTAGGGCTCTGGAGAGGTTGGTCCTCGGTCCATGAACGCCAACCCCTACCCCCTTGCTAGGTTTGGAACCGTCTGTATACCAGACACGGGATCCATTTTCAAAGTTGGGTCCACCAGAACTCCATTCCTCGCAGTTAAGAAATAGCACCCTAAATGGTCGCTCGTGATGCAATTTGACAGTCATGCTGTCCGTTGGCTTAATTAAAGATGGAATCTCTTCTTGGAGGTCACCTAGAATCCTTAATTAAGTCACCCTCTTTAAATCGATGTGATATACTTAGTCGGTGGGCACTGAGAACTGCTGCTCTCTTAATTAACAGGTGTAAGGGTGCTAATCCCAGTAATACCTCCATTGAGGTAGTTTGGCAGGTGCGCATCGCTCCTGTAATTCCCAGACTGCAGAAGAAAATTGGACAAAAGTGTGGAACGGTGACCTTGTATGCACCGGTGCAACATCCAGCTAAATTTTTTATTGGAATTTCTTGGCAGCTTAAACAAATTATGCCGCTTATACACTACATATAATGGACTATTCGAGTACCTTCTTCGTGAATGAATTCTCCATTTTTTTTTCTTTGACTTCTGTCTTATGCGTGGAAGATGGTTCAGAACAACTGAAATTCTACAAAAATGATGCGTACTACTCCAAACTTTCTATTTAAGACACGAATTTTAGTAGCTGGTTGATCAAATTTAAACCAAAGCTCGAATTTATTACACCTGACTCACACTGACTCACTAGGTATAACATAAAGAAATGCCAACATGAGGCATGTGCTATTACATCTGACAACTGTGACGACTACAGTCAAGGAATATTTCAGCCTCGTACACTGAAGTCATCATGATTAATGATGTTTGTTATCGCAAAACGATAATCAATTCTTTGACACCAATGGCGAAATATTGATGAGGAGGGTGTTTGCTTTCAATAAGACTGCGTAGCTTATCATAGAGTGAGAGGAATTGTATCAATATTACAAAGCAAACTCTCATATCTAATAAATTTGCGGTTTAGAAACGAAAACTTGCGAGCAAGATTTTGAGCATATCAGACATCTGCGTTTCTGCCTAATACTGGATGAATCATCGTATCCAGTTCTAATTCTAAATGAAGACAATTCAGTCTAATTGCAGGACACAGCATTTGCTAAATTGTTTTTCAAGGGTATGGACACAATTATTTCTGTTATAACCTATAAGCGTGTGTCGAGTTCTCTATAGGAGAAGAGAGGAGAGAGAATCCCTACATAATTTGAAACCTAAAGAATAAAATCCAATCCCATATCACTAACACAGAGGTTATGATATGCCCAAATATATTCAATATGTCCCACTGATAAAATGTACATTCGCAGTACTGGATGGTTGACTATACTGATGTTTCTAGATAAGAAACTTCTTTATTATGAAAAATAAGTAAATAAGGCTATACTTCTTGTAATATGATTTAATCACTTGCATTTATTCCATTAACAAAGTCGTAACGTCCAAACACACCACTTAATATTTCACGATAAAAGAAAAAAAGTGTCCAGATTTTGTAGAAGGTTATCACGATATTTTCACTTTCCAGCATGAACTATTCACAAGAACTAACGTCAGGTTCAACAGGTTGGCATGCCAAACTAATAGCTTACTTTACAAACAATTTTCTGTCACACAACCTTCCATTTTTCATTATCGAAGTATCTCATCCAGACCTTTTGTTAAATACAAAATTGCTTAACACAATTACAAAATTACAAATAAACAGGAAACGTGAGTATCACAAAAGAAATCGATATAAAATTGCAACTGAATTTGCACGTTCGCAATCATAGGAAAAATATTCTAATGAACGTAAATTCATGTAAACAAAAAAAACACACGACAGCATTCTACAAACGAAGTAACAGCTTGCTTCGAGTAGAGATGCAGCAATTTGATTTGAATTATGCTATTATCCCGACCTCGGACCACTTGATCCTTATTAGGTCTATTGAGTCAACGGCTTTGAGCGCCAAAACAATAGACGAAAAATACAAACAGCTTGATTGGAACGCTAGGATGTTAGATTTTGAAAATTGGAAACGCCAGCTAATTGAACTCAGCACGGCATGTAACCCCGTTCTGTTTGTTTGTCTTTTTTATTTAAAGCAATTACGAGCTTGTTTACTATAGAGGTCCAACAATTCATCAAAACATCAATTTTCCCAGTCGGAGATATTTCGTGTCATAGTACTATGCATAAATAAGAGAATCAGTGCCAATTATTACACTCTATGTTGTAATGACATAATAGGTTATCTCTGATTTGATTGGATGCTGCTTACTGTAAGTACAATCGCAATCGTAGCCTTGACGGGTAAAATTTCTTCGATGGGCTTTAGAAATGCATAGGTATTATTTAAATTGTTAAAGTCTTGATTCATGCCGTTGCTTAGAGCTATAATCTGGTAACTGGCTGGTAGTTGATACAGTAATACAAGTTATTTAGCAATTACACACACATTATATTGTAACTGCAAAATTTAAATGAATCAAGATCCTATAATTACTCTAACGTTTAAAAGTATTTAACAATTACTGACCCTTTTAGTCGAAAACAAAGTAAAGTTCATGGAAGCCAAAAAAATTTAGAGCTTTTGGAAACTTCCTAATGGAAAAAACTGGAACATTATAATAGATAGAATAGTATTTCTGGACAATTTTTGTGGAAGTCTCCAAATCAGTAGACTTTGTAGGCCATCTCCAAACTTTACACGAAATAAGACGATTAGTAAACCTAACAGATCATATGACACCAAGATTTGACTTCTACAAATAGTAAAGTAAAGAGTAGTGGTCCCTACAATGGTATAACAGACCCAAAGCAAATGAAGACGCGAGAATAGCCATCTACAGGCCAAAATGCAAACAAATTCAGTTTCGTTCCTAAAAATATGGAACAAAATAAATTGGATAATCAAGGTCAAGTCGATGTGATATACACTGACCTTACCAAAGCATTCGACACAATAGATCATGGATTCTTAATGAACAAACTATATGCACTGGGATTAACACCGAATTTACTCAAATTTATCCACTCATATTTAAGTAAAAGACCTAATTATGTTTTTTATAATGGATTCAAGTTACTGGAATTCTATTCCTCATCTGGTGTGCCACAAGGCTCAAATCTAGGTCCTCCCTTATTTATATTATATGTCAACGACTTACTGACGCAATTAACATGTATATTACTTGCATATGCTGATGATCTGCAGATCTAGAGCTCTATAAAGACCTGCAACGATGTGGTCGTACTCCAACGCAATTTAAATGTTTTGACTGATTGGTGTCGCAAATTCAATTTAAAATTAAATATTAATAAATGTTGCTTCATCTCTTACACACGTGGAGTAAACAATATTTCATCAGTATATACTCTGAACACCAACATATTGCGAAGAGCTAAAGGTATTAGGGATCTTGGAGTGTACTTTGATTCTCGGCTTAACTTCTCTAACCATATAGACTCGATGTGTGCCTCTGCATCTAGGACGTTGCCTACCGCCTTTCATGTCTTGATTTCTTTATTCCTAGAGTTTACTCTCGTTTTACTCCTACCTTCTTACTTCCTTCTTCACGAATTAACCTTCTGCAAGGATCTCTGCTAGCGGTGATGTACAGAGCAGCTAATCTTCACTATAGCGATATATTTTCTTAATCCTAATTTTATTACATACTTCAGTTTATTATATTCTCCTTAAGTGTACGTTGTACATGCAATATCTAGTACTGCCCTGTGATTGGGTAATCCGTTGGACAAATAAAGATATTATTATTATTACTATTATTATTATTATTAACTAATTAAACGAACGCTACCAAGATACACGCATACATACTTTACCAGACAACCAAGCAGATTTATGTAACAGACACGCACCCTTAATGCTCTGGTACAAAAAA